>PQWD01009529.1:0-88171 GCA_019425675.1 Leucinodes orbonalis
GAGCGTGACATGCTAGTCAAAACATGTTGTCAAAGGATACATTTATCACATAACGCAATTAATGATGGATCAGTGAGCCGTGTTTAATTGTACCGTTGTCGGTATTCGCAGGTGTAAGGATTTTAAGGACGTTTACCTACTCCCTTGTGTGTATAATGGAAGGATTGAATTGAAGGTCTCGCGTTTAACAATTACGCTTTCGTACGTCTTTATCACATAATTATGTGCCATAGAAAACATATACTTAATGAGAAATTAATAAAATGTTTCCGTAGAACTGCTATACATTGCTTTCCAAGATGTTTTTAGGGCTGCAATGAGAGAAATTACTGAGGAAATCTCTTTATGCTGGTTGATATAAAAATCTTTAAAATCTTCTATCTTGAAATTCGGACAACGTAAATCCTCTTGATCGTTTATCCGTGTAATAGAAAAAAGCTAGGTTTGGGTATTTTTAGTCTTAATAACTATTAAAATGTATATAGCAAACTAAAGTAGATACTTAGATAAAGTGTAAACTAATGTGATATTATATTCTTGGAGAAGATTTTCATTTATTTAAATTTACTTCAGGTGAAGACTCAAAACTAGGTAGTCATTCAAATCAATTGTGAGTATAGAGACTTAAGTATCCGTAACAATTTCAAAATCAGAGTCAACGGCGCGTTTGTCTTCCGCCGAACAATAATCTATTAACGCGACCTAAACATGACACTCTCTCTCTCTCTTCAACGTATCGCAGTCCACTGCTGGACATAGGTCTCCCCATTTGCGCCAGATATCCCGGTCCTCCGCCTTCCTCATCCAGCCTCCACCAGTGACCCTTCGCAAGTCGTCCATCGGGCTGGAGGATCGTCCTACGCTACGCTTGCCAAGACGCGGTCTCCACTCCAGAACTCGTCTGCTCCAACGGCCATCGGTTCTGCGACATACGTGACCAGCCCACTGCCACTTCAACTTGCTGATTCGGCGGGCTTTGTGGGTAACCATTGACACGCAGGAGACAAATCCTGATGATGAATAAATAAATAAATTACAATAATTTTTTTTGAAAAAAGGAATATTTTTCACTGTTCAGACCAGCAATGCAGTTTTAGGTCAATTGGTGTCGAAAATATTCATGGGTATTCAATACGTAAAAATTGTCTGAGTTCGCCCCTATATTATAAAAATAATGCATCATATCCATAACCTAATGGCGTTATATCAAAAACTGCTATAAGGTAGTACGTGTAAGTAAACCATTATCTCACGTGACAATCGATAATGCCAGCAGATCTAATTACCCCTTAGTCTAGAGGCGTTGGGCCGGTGCCTCAGCATAGCCAAAATGAATTATAGCACTTCATTAAGCCAAAGTGCTGTCTTAAAGTGTCTAAAAAGATTCCTATATCAAAGGAGCGAGTAGACGCCGCCTCATTCATTAAGCTTGGCAGTTTTTATCTGATATCACGGGAACTCGTGTTTTGCAAGTCTGCCCAAATTGATCCTTGTAAGTGAAAAATGTTTTGACGCCGATAAATGGGCTGCCTTAATTATTTTGTAGATTTTTAAGACTAATCTTTTCAACAAATTTTATTTTTAAATATAAGTAGGTAAGTTATTGTAATTCTAAGTAAGTTGAAGTAGCAGAGGACAAGACAGTGCAAAGAGCCGATAGCAGTATACGGCGGGAATATTCTCTAATAGACAAAAGGCAAGAGAGAGTATCTTATATATATAAAGGGCCAACAACGCATCCCTGTGACCTCAGTTGTTGCAAATGTCCATGGGCAGCGGTGACACTTTTCATCATGCTCGTTTGCCTCCCTATTTTAAAAAAAGGCAGCTTTTTTCGGTGAACACGCAAATTTGTGTCTTCTTAGTGTTCCATTAGATTGAATTAATCTTACCCCAATATTGATACGATATTTAAATTTCAGACATAGTTAAGCTTGTTTCGGCTTTCAATGACGTTTTCCCTTGATTTGATATATTGGCGCGGCCTATGTATAAAGTATCACCCGTACTGTCATCCTGTTTCATCCGCATAACAATGAGTGCCACTGTATAGTAGGAGAATGCTACTATTACCTTTTAAAAGATTCCTCTGCTGTTATCTTCAACTATAGTGTGCGAATCGTGGACAATTATGTTAAAATCCTTCACAAGGTTACGAAGACTAAATTCGGGTGGGTTCGCATGGGCTGTTAAAGTAAGTGCTTCTCGTTTGTTCAAATTATTAAACTAATAATCCAGCCGGTTGTAGGAGAAGGGTTACCTTAAGGGGCTAAATATAAATGCTTTATTTTTTAACGAACTGACGTAATATTTAAAGGGAAGCTTTTGATGTCATTTTTTTAATTGTATTATTTGTATGGTGATATTTAAATTGTTGTAAAAAGTATGAAAAAACGCAACAGCTGTTCCTACAAATAAAATGTTGAAATTGGTTCTCGCCTTCGCTTGTTTTTTTAAGTTTGTGAGATTGTATGGATAAATAACGCCCCAAGCGGTAATTTTTAATAAGTAATTTTGCTGAATTTTATATAGTTGCATTTATTACTCGTACAACGATTAAAAATTAAGGAGTTTTATTCAGTACTATAAGTAAAGGATCTTTCTGTATTTAGTGTTATGTCAAGGGCCATTTGAAGTGTAATAACTAAAAAAATGGCTAAACAGTATTTATTATACATGCTATTTATCGAATAATTATTTAAATCGATGTATTATATTATTCAGTCGTCGATTTCGCTCTACTAATTTTGGTTAGGCCTGTCGCACAAATTATCGATTCGATTGGTTGCGCTGTATGAATTTATTATCCTTTTGCCTGCCAGATGCTATAAGCTGCTCATTCGTTATAATGCTTATTAATTAGCAGAAATATATTGATATCTTTCTGTTATATTTGTTGACATTAGGTACAAAATTGTACGATCATTTTCAAAAGTAGGTACTTACGGAGTACGTTTTTTGAATATACATCTCGTCTATAATAGGTACGAAATTATTTGAGAATACTTACTTGTACATTACATTTAAATTTTGAAGTATTCAAAATAAAATGTATATTTTATACTTTTCTAAAATAGTAGTATTTGGTACCAACAGCCTGAAATACCTTTCAATGCCCAGAAAAACTCTTAGTTAAATTTTCAATCAGCCATCTGATGCATTAGTTGATTAAACGGCGCGATCGTCATTCGAACATGCTATCCGTTACGCCATTAAACACTTATCACATGTGTTTATTATGTTACCAAGTGGACAGGACGTCACGACGCTCACATGATGGTAAGTTGCCCGTCTGATCATGACAGAGCGACATTTGTAGAAACCAACAACTGTAGACAGTTATTATTCTCCATCAATGCCGCACGCCCGCTACCCAAGACAACAGATGTTGTCTTTTATACCCGGTAATTTGACTAGCTATAGCACAAAGCACAGAAATGCATTACACTTCCGTGTCACGGGAAGATATCTGGCATTGCAATGGTACCTACCTAAACGACTCAACCGAGTCTACCAGTAAACCAACAGAGTAAACCAGTGTGTGCCATAAATCAACTAAAATTACCAAATACTGCGGCCTATAAGGGCGTTACCCACCTCCAGACTGCGTCTAGACTTTCCTAATAAGCGTAAAGTGTAAACGTTTAATGGATTACCTGGGTCTCGAAGATTTCCAGCTTCTTATCAGATTACTTAATTTGAAGGTATATCAATTACAGCTTTTGTTTTATAATAGCTTCGAGAAAATTAGCAACGGAGTACCTACTTACATCAAAAGACTTGAAAATGGGAAAAAATGCATGGCACAGTACCTTTTAAAATTAAAAAAAAACATACATAAAGCATTGCAAATAAACATAAATACATATCCACTGACATTCACACTGCGCCATCTAGCCTCTTAATAAGCGAGGAGCTTGTAGTTAAGTTAGGGTAACAACTGATAAACATGCTAATAATATATATTTTTTTGTAAATGAATACATATTATACAAAGAAACACCCATACCATTACAAACAAACATGTTCATGCACACAAATGTTTGTAATGCCCGGGGATCGAACCCAGAAACCTTGGTGATGACTTCTTGACCATAACACCACACGACCAGTACTAAAATATCTATAGGCAATGAATTACTTTAAACTTTTAAAGGGCTGCCAACGCATTTCTGGGACCTCTGGTCTTGCAGTTCATGGGCGGCGATGTCATTTACTATAAGGTGAACCGGTGATGTTAATAAAAAAAAGACAAGCTAACAAAAATATAAAAAAAAGTTTGAAACGTTGGCATTTCGCTGAAAAACCTATTTGTTTTAATTTTAGATAAATAATTTTGAGAAGGCAATTACCCACGATGGTATAAGACACAACTCCTGTTCATTTTTGTGCAGCAAAATCCCAACACCTTAAGTTTTACGTTTTAGAAGTAAAAGGCATTAATGCTTGTGCTTTTTTTGTAACTTTATATTCCACTTTGGTCGCTAGCCTATGTATACGGATACCTGCAAAACAACAGATTTCTAATATGTAAATATTGTATTTTGATGAAAATTACAAAATATATTTGACGACCCATTAGGCGCGGTTGAGAGATCGACTGCAACACCAAGGGTTCCGGTTCGATCCCCGGGCAGTACAAACATTTGTGTGCATAAACATGTCTGTGTAATGATCTGGGTGTTTTCTATATAAATATGTATGTATTTACAAAAAATATATATATATGTATATTTATCCGTTGTTAGTACCCATAATACAGGCTTCACGCTTAACTTGGGACTGGATGGCGCTTTGTGAATGTCAGTGGATTTATTTATTTATTATATGGTCCTGCTCTATTGTGTAAAACAACACTAAAATTGTATTCATAATCATAACCTTTGACATACGCACGTATGATTTTCGATTATACGAGTAGGCAATCTGAGTATTATAATTATCGGATTTGTATCTTAATTGCTCGAACAATTCCGAATAGAATGTCAAACACATTATGATTTGACACGCCGTGATCAAACGACATCTATTGGAAATAGACATAAATAATTCAATCAATCCACTAAGCCTACCGTTAATTCTGCAAACAATCAGACCATAATTGGTGGCTTCCGCCATTGATGCCGCGAATCTGTAATGAGCGGTGAAAATGGAGCTACAGGATGCCTTTTGTATGGAAGCGCGGTGTTCTTGACGCATTTCTTTATTTGCATTAATTGAATGTATAAGCGTAAGGAAAAATCATATGAGAAAAGACGCATCTTGGCTTGAAGACCTCGATAAATATATTTAAAATAATGATCTAAAAGTGTCTTGGATTATTTTAAGTCTGAGTTTGATAATATGCAGTCAATATTTGATAGTGAGTAATATAAACATACTGGACGGATTTTCTTTTAAATTCTACCACACGCATTTCATGAACTTTATTTCAGTAGTCTTCCACTATTGGAATAAAGTTTTGTCTAATCAATCTGTGCGAAATCTGTATTTGGCAATTAATCACACACTATTATTTGTATTTATTTTTTACAAGTGTGATAATTTTTTGCGTAAATGATTTTGCGTTAGTGATGAAGCTTTGTTGGAATATTCGGAGAGGTAAGTAATAAGAAATGAGCTGACACGGAAACTCAGACTAACTAAAATATCCATGAGAAAAAACTGCAAAGTAAGCGTCCTTTTAATTCCAGTAGCTGTAAAATATTTTAGCAAGTTTATGGTCGTAGATTAGTGAAACTGCATAACTAAAGTCAGACAATTATTTATTATATCAATAAATGTCATCTATTTATTTATTATTATGAGCGAGCAACCTTGGTGATCACCTGTAGAATACTTATGAATAAAGAACTGCATTTGCATGCTTCCCAAAGCTTTATTTTTATCTTTGTACTAGGTGGTATACTCGATACTGAGTCGTCTAGGTAGCTACCACCGCAGTGCCTGATATCTTCCCGTGAAACAGGAATGTTACTTTTAATTCTGAGATGAGGTCACTGTAGCTAGTTAAATTACTGGTATAAGAGACCTACCATCTGTCGTCCCGGGTGTCAGGCGCAGTGCGGCATTAATGGAAAAAATAGCTGTCTCTCAGTTGTTGGTGTCCTTCAATGCCGCTCTGTCATAGTCACCTATCGCTTACCATCAGGAGAGTGTCCTGACAATCCTGTACACTTGTAACATTAAAAATAAGTACAATCTTAGGCTCTATACAGCCTTCAGGGAGCCGATGCTCTAGCCTGTGACCGTGAATAGTAAGAGAGGACGCCCCGTAACCAGTGGTAGTAGACTCTTTAGCGTAATGCTGAGCTGTTGAGTATAATGAATCAGTCCAAATGGCATATTAAAGAACACTGTAATGACGATTATGATCGTTAAAGGCATACAACTTAAGTTAATTGTAGACCCAGGGCCGATATGGCTCATGTACAATGGTCCTCAAGATTAATGCGGAAACTTACTCCAGTAACAAATATTAAGACTGTTGACTGATTATATGGTGAGATTAGTATTAAAGTAATTTATTGGTACTTGTCAAAAACAAAATCTTTATTCAGTTTAGGTCCATACAGAAAACTTATGAATCTCAAATAAGGCTATCACTGGTTCGGACTGTAGTTTTCGACTGAAAAGAATTCAGTGTGGTAAGAATCCAATCACTCGGTACATTCCACCAACAACACACTCGTATTATGTAATTTTGTACCGAAAACTCTGGTTTCGATTGGATTACTTTTTCGCGTGATCGTCCACATGTAATAAAGAATGAAGGTTTTTTGGGATTCCGTGAAAATGTATTTACAAATGGTATATTGCTCGGGTGTCCTTTTACAAATATGGCAACCAGCACATTAAATATATTCGTAGTTAACAATGTTTTGAGGGCGGTGTTTACATATATACGATTGAGAATAAAACCCTTTTTAAATATAATAATAAGGTAGCTGTTGTTTAAGCCAATTAGCTTTTATACCAGCTGCTTTGGCATTTTCATAAGATATCTATTTATAGTCGCCTTCGTTTCTAAGCGTTTACGACCGCCATTTTGTTAATTACCCACTAGTCTTTGCAGGTCTTTTAGTTTGTCAAAATTTAATCCAGCTAATGTGGTAGTAGCCATTAAAGAGAGTTTAACTCTCATCGTAAAACCCGGAGACAATAAATGTTGCATTTAATTTAACGGTTAACACGGACTCACAACAATAATAATCTGAAATGTGTGTAGACCTGTCCAGCTTGGCGTGGACGACATACGTCCGTCAAAATAAAAAAGACTTGAAAAAAATGTCTGGAACTGGGAAGACAAGCCAGCTGTGGACGTTGGTTGGCTGATAGTGTGCCGCTTTTGAAATTTTTTTCTTTAGTACCTTACGATTTTCTACGGATTTCACGTTGCAATGACTGGGGGTACGTTAATAAAAAGTCACCAAAATCTTTCTATCATACGCGATGGAATTATTTTCAAAAGTCGTCATTTTATAAAGTCGTATTTACGATCATACATACAGCTAAAATAGTCCAAACTCCCTAATTCCTAGTTTTGACGACCCATTGGTGTTGCGGTTGGGAAGTCGACTGCAACACTAAGGGTCCGGTTCGATGCCCGGGCAGTACAAACATGTCTGTTTGTAATGTTCTGGGTGTCCTTTATGTATAATATATATGTATTACAAAAAATATATATAAGTATGTTTATAATAATAATAAACTTTATTTCAGATAGGAATCCATAGTTAGAAATAAATAAATAAATCGTTTGTACAAAAGTCATTTTAGGGTCAGAAACTGTTTAACATAAGATGTATGTAGTTAGTACCCATAATACAGGCCTCACGCTTAACAAGTTAAGCGTGAGAGACATTCAACAGCGCCATCTACCCAAGGGTCTAGATGGCGCTGTGTTAATGTCAGTGGATATTTATTTATTTAGTACGATGACATTCGTTCAACGTGTCATTCGGACTGTTTCCGTGTCCCATGCCCGTCAGATCGTGCCTTGTCAGATCGTAATGACGTTGGAAAAACTGGAACCCAAGATGAGGTAGCAGACTTCTCAATCATTAAACCTCAAGAGTCGTCAAATTTACAGTACCAGGTATAGACAGACACCGTACAGACAGTTCTTATAATAAAGCACTAATTCTAGTTTTATTTGCTTAATTTTATTAGCTTTTTACAAACTGGAAACGTTTTATACTACAAATGGAATGGCAAACATCAAATTACAGTATAACGAAACATATGTTATAAACAGTATTTTAAACTCCAACAGAACACATTAAACTGTACTTTGTATTCCAATTTCCACTGTAACTAAACCACAATTGCATTTGCAACATTCTAAACTCGGATTCGACTTGTATCGAATTTGTTCGAATCGGGGTGTCCGAATAAAAGTCGTTTCAGGACTTTTCGTATATAACAGAATACGGTTACGGGTTGGATGCAAGTATTTTGGTTTTAAGCTGAAGCGAAGTTCGCCGTCGACCATTCATGCACGAACTTTACTGTGCAGCGGAACTGTCGGGTTTCGGTGCAATTGTCGTCAAATACTGTTGTCCATTTAGACTTAGTGCTGGCGTTCAAAATGTGGTTTTGTGCAATAGAATCGGAATATTTTATGTCATTGTGGTGTTGGTTGCTTTAGAAGTAAAGCCTTGACTCTACAAAAGCAGAGAGTAGAAAAGCTAATAAATATAAGGTTTTTCACTGTTTTATGTGCTGCGTTAAATTGGGCAATGTAGAAATTATATTAGAAATACTAGGAACACTTATATTATTTTCCTATATTTAGATGTTTGGTTGCTCACTTATTTTTTCCGTATTTTGTACTTTTATAGTAGCAAGGGAACTTATTATACCTGTGCGTATAGAAAAGTATAATAGAATGAGGGATAACAAGAATGCAACGTTTTGCGTCGATACCACGCTAAAGCACAAAATGTTAAATATTTTTGTTAATAAGTATTTGTGCTCAGTTTCATAACAACTCAAACTTTAAATGTTATTAGGTACTAAAAACATTCAAAAGGCTACAATGAAATATGTTGAGAAACTAAAATTCGTACAACATAGATTTGTGCTTCTGAAACCGTTTAAATCTATAAAAGTCTACAGTGAAATTACTTTGGTACGTCGCAGGCACATACGAAATTGTCAATATCCGGTAACATTTCACGTTGCGCTGCAGACTGTCGAGTCAGTGTGCAATTTGTTAAGTCACGTGTAATGCACTAAATGGGCGTACCACAAATTGGAATTCGTCGGATAGGCGACTTGAGACGCAACACAGAACGTGATGATTTAATGGCTTTGAACTCAATGTTTAATGTTTGAATGTAAACGCTAATTAGAGCTGTACATTTACTTTGATTGTGTAATTAGTTAAAAATCTTCACCTTAACATTCTGAATAAAAATGTTGTACAAAAGAGTCTTTGGGCCTCAACAGATGAGGTATTCCTAGTCTATTGCAGGTCTTTTCAGGAGACGTTTGACAATAATTTTCTATGAGACTAAATTCACCATAGTTCAACTAATATTGTAATTTATTTTATATGTTAGGTTTACCAACGTTTATTTACAATTACACTTTCAAAGCAAACATACACTAAATTAAAGGTCATAGTGTCCACCTTTTGGGAGACTAGTAAGTCTTACCTTACGTAGTCATCCTGCCTAATAGTAAATGAAGCTCCGGTGGCTCATCACTGTACCAGGCAAGTCTTTGAGTGTAAAACTTAGAGTATTAATACTCTAAGGTGTAAAATAATTCGGGAAGACCTTGTTTTTACAGTGCTATAACGTTACGGCCGTTATTCTGATCCAAGGAATTTCCAATTTTCTGATCATGAATTTCGTTGAAAAAACATAAAGGACCTAAAAGTCTCTTCGAATTTTAAGAGATTTTAGGTCCTTATGTTTTTTATATGTTGCGGACATACTAAACGTCATTAAATGTGTTTTAAGCAAAATAAATTGGATTATAAAAATGCTTTCATGAAAGTTTTAAATGTGATAAACTGATAAAGGAACTTTAATAACGGAACAGATTAGTTTTTTTTTGTTGGGAGTTTACATTTTATACAAAAATCTGCTGCAGTTACAAACATAATTTAAAAGCTTGATATTGTAGAATAAGTTTAAGGTATTAATTTAATGGTACCTATACCTAAACAATTTCGTGGATTTAACCACGAAATTGTTTGAATTCAATCATATAAATGAATATCAACTTCATTAGTTTATTAAATTTATATAATAAGTATTTTTACGAGAATATAAATTATTATTATTAATAATTATATAATTTGTTAATGTTAATTTGACAAGGTCTGTCATTCCAGCCACAAACCATCCAGTCTAAATTAACTAGACTAACAAAGTTGTTCCGGAACACAATTTTCAGTATATAATGCCAGCTTATACATATTTATGAGACCGCGATAGCAGGAGAGAATTCATTTAGATAGTGAATAGCCGCTGTAACTTCCAAAATGAAGACAACAATGTTTACGAGTTCATTAATTACAACTTACTGAGACCCAACTGCAAGAAACAACGGTCTCATGTGTGACAGGAGTAATGGCGTGTTTGCATACATGCTACATATCAGGAACTAATTGGGTACGAATGTAGGGATAGCTCGGGTGATTTGTGTACAATAATGAATCGAACAATCTAGACATCGAGATTAATATCTGTTTATGTTTTTAGGGAAGTAAAGATTCTCTCTCTTAACCCTATTGCCGTCCACTGCTGGAGGTCTCCCCCAATTTGGGCCAAATATCCTGGTCCTCCGCTTTTCTCATCC
The DNA here is from genome assembly GCA_019425675.1 of Leucinodes orbonalis. Taxonomy (NCBI): domain Eukaryota; kingdom Metazoa; phylum Arthropoda; class Insecta; order Lepidoptera; family Crambidae; genus Leucinodes; species Leucinodes orbonalis. Next base: position 10,816 of record PQWD01009529.1, read on the forward strand.
AGCCTCCACCAGCGACCTTTCGCAAATCGTCGGTCCATCGGGCCGGAGGGTGTCCTACGCTACGCTTGCCAAGACGCGGTCTCCACACCAGAACTCGTCTGCTCCAACGGCCATCGGTTCTGCGACATACGTTACCAGCCAACTGCCACTTCAACTTGCTGATCCGGCAAAATAAATAAATATTATAAATAAAAAAAATATATCCACTGACATTCACACAGCGCCATCTAGTCCCAAATTAAGTATTTAGCTTGTAATATGGTATGTTTACGCACAAAGCTGTTTGTAATAAAATAGAGACTGGGAATCTTGGCTGCGCTATTCTCTTAGCTTTAGCTTTATTTTTCAATCCTTGTATTAGAAAGAAAGGAATAAAAGATTTGGTGCTAAGTGAAGTACACGTTAGTCCTTACAATAACTTTTTTATGCTACAAAAATGGTGGCCACTCACCCACCTTATTTATCTATTACACACGGAAATCACGGAATATATAAATAAATTAACTACATATAACAATTTATCCAGCTCGAATTTCGGAAATATTAGTTTCCAACTGTGAATGCTGCTGGACCAACTTCCAGAAGCGTAACAACAATGTCGGTTCCTATTTATTACAACTGAGCGGAACCAAATAAGGGTTTTGTTGTTTGCAACATATCATAAATGTGTTAGATATTTAGTTGTGTTAGCGATACAAATTGAATTATTATTGAACGCTTTTCATTTTAACAATAGGGCGTCGGTGGCTTAATGGTGCGAACTGTTGCCCTCCTACCCGGAAGGCTGAGGTTCAAATCCCGACACGAACCAATGTGTTTTCAAATTTTCGAAATTATATGTACGTTATCCGCCGCTCTTATGGTGAAGGAAAATATCGTGAGGAAACCTGCGCACGCCTGCGAAGAGATTTAAAGGTTGTGCGTGAAGTCGGCCAACTTGCACTGGGCCGCGTGGAGACGACGACTAAGGCCTAATCACCCGTGTAGGCTCGTGCCTCTACGTGGTGGGGACGTTTAATGAGCTGATGATGATGATGCTTTTCATTGCTCCCAACGTATTTTTTATTATATTTTTATGATATGAGTTAGTAGTTATAATGTGCCTGACATTTGATTTAAAAATAAACATTGAATTTTTTTCAGTTCAGCTTGCCGTTTTTGTTAGATGCAAAAAGGGGCGAGACATTATTTATCGGCTACCCATCCAATATCTAACCATTCTAAAAGTCAGCACTTTCGCTATAGAACACGAAAGTTATTTAAAAACAGAACTTAGAGGTAACTACTAATTAAATAAATATAAAAAGATTATTTGATTAAAAAATACCGGGTATTTATTAATCTATTTATTATTGGAAGATTAACAGTTTCAAAAGACACTATAGTAAAGTCTAACAATATGATAAGAGTACAATACTAATAACAAATCTCCACATATGTGTGGAGTTTATAAGAGTCATACTGAGGTAACCACAACTTTACATTAAATATGTATTTAACCAAAGCTAATATTATTTAATATCTTACCTAAAACCTAACATTTGTTGTATCGGGCCACGGGCGCAGTGCTATATAGATGTAGAATAAGAAATGTTTATAATTTGTTGGTCTTCCTTCTTCAATATAAGTACATATGTTTATCCATTGTTTAGTAACCACACTACAGGCTTCACGCTTAATTTGGGGTTAGACGGCGCTGTGCTAATATCATTGTCAGCAATATTTATTTATTATTATTATTTGTAAATCAAATGATGCACAAGATCGTCCCTTGACGTTGCATTATGTAGGCATATCAGTATTTGAGGTTATTTTAGCTAGACCTTTTAGTAGTTCCAAACTAATAAGACCTAACACGGTTCTTTATAAAATGGTGCGCACGAAATCGCTTTATTGACAGAAGCTATTACAGAGTTGTACGAACGGTGAGTTTGTTGAATTTCGAACAGTGCCGTACGAAATTTGAAATCAAACGGGCAGTCGACCTGGTCCACAATTCCGTTAATTTTTAAATACGCTAAAAGAATCGTTAATGTATCTTTACAGTAAAATTTAACACTCATTTGTTTTGTTTATGGTAGATTTCTCATCATCATTCTTTTCATTCTCCTATACAATTGCCATTTTAAACCTCTACATTAAAATTGTACCGCAATAACAAATTTACAGTTCAATTGTAAAGTGTCGTAAACATGGTGTCCTAACGTGAAGTAATTTAGTGGAATTGAAGCCTTGGTTCCGGCCAGATTGCCTTTGTTACATATTTGAAAATTAAACAGTTGCCTAGACCAAGTTCGTATTGGGACTTGTTAACTATCGGTTTAGGTTGTGCTTCTTGGTTTGGTTTGCAGGTGAAATTGTTTTGTTCCTTGTAAGACTCTTGGCTCTTGTGTGTTTCAGGTGAATTCGAATTATGTTTCTGTAACAGAACAACGGCCATACTGGATCGCATATATATACCCACCACGTACCAAACCGTTTTTAAAATTATATGAACGATATCCGACATATACTTTAATTTATAAATTATGAAGAAAGAAATGTACCTATAAATTTTGTTTCTTTAAATAACTTAATAATAAATGTCAGTAATATGTTGAAACATTCTAATGTATGTGTAAATAATAAAAATAATATCTTGCCTGAAGTTTGACTCGTCAAGGTTCCAGTTAACTTTTATGAGAAACTATAATTCATTCAATGTCCTAATATTATTCAATGTGCTACGACACGAGGTATGAAAACAACGAGGTATATTGTATAACTTGCATAAAAATTTAACATCGTCAGTATATTGTTTTCATTAAAAGTTCGTGTGTTTTCATAGGTGTTGAAAACACACGAATCTTCCATGTTTTATTATTTATATTACCAGACAAAGCTTTATACCATTTTACGTACGGTTAAAGTAAATGTGCCAGCGTTTTGTTGTGATAAAAATAAAGGGTAAAATTGCGGGTTCAAACTATTTTAACTAAAGTGAAAATGCATGAATCCTTTTGTTCGGTTCAGTTATTTTCGCTCCATACAGTGTCTTAATTTACATATTTTGTTCGATTTTTAGCTGCTTTCTCGGTTCAGAGGTCTGAACATTGATTTCAGATCGCTACGTGATTTAGGGGTCGTGCATACAAAACACGCGGGCAGACCCGATAAGTTAAAGTTAAAGTCACTTTTAAAAAAGTGCGTTTAAAAGAAGTATTATTTCGTGCGTCGTAGGATACCTGAAGCCGTCTGTTTCAGCTACAATCATAGGAGTGTAGTTGATAACACCCACCAATCAGCAATGTGCCCGGGTTACAGTCCAATCTGTCCATTTGAAAGGCATTTCCCTGCACCGAGACAATTTAGGCTGATGATAAGATTGATCCTTTCAATGAGGCCTCTTCGTGTAAAGGAATAATATAACACAAATATTTATTCGTGATTTAATAAAATACTATTATTAGCAGTGATAACAAAGTTGTCAAAATTATATAAATTGTAAAAAGCTAAAATTTTATCTCGCTATGCCGTCTTTTTAAAAAAGGCAACAATAGCCACCTTCCATAGTAAATAATAAATAGATAGTTACAAATAATACAAAAACATCCTCTAGAGTGAAAAAAATAAATATTTAAGCGTTATTTCAATGTTTTTGTTTCTCTGTAAAGTTTAAAAGCGGAATTTCATAATGTCTATAATGGTCATGAATAAATTACGCATCTAATAAAAAGTTTCCAAGTCCCTAGATGATGGATCATCATATTGCAGTGTTCGAGTTAGTAATTGCGTCACGTCAGATTGTCAACCTAATGTGACATTGGACAAGCCACAACCTCATATGGCTCATGAGTAATGTAATGATTTCGATTTTAATATTTGCTCATGTGTTATCACACGGCCTTGAAATATACTAAATCGTGCGGAAACTCACTAATCATATTAATGCTGAACAATAAGGCCTTTAAAAAGGTTTGAACTGTGGGAGACATATGATTGCTTAACATTTGACGACCCATTTGGTGTAACGCTTGAGACGTTGGCTAATACCATGAGTTCCGTGTTCAGTCCCCAGGCGGTACAAACATTTGTGTGCATGAGCATGTACCAAGGGGAACATGCCTACCTTTCACAGGTAGGCTCGTGCCCCACAGTGGGGACTTTAAAAGAGCTGATGATACCTTTTATAACCTAAGGATACCTTTTATAACCTAATTATACCTTACAATCGGGAACGTGAAATTAAAAACTAAGAATAAAGCCAAAAAACCCACAACCTATGTTTTTGTTTATTGAGTTGGTAAATGGAAAAATAGTGAAAAAAAATCGATTCGATTGCTGCTAAGTAAGCGCTTATTCCAACCATTAAAACGCTTAATGGCAAAGCTGTAAACAATACAAAGAAGTTAGGATAGAGAGGAACAAATAAATTGACGTTATTATTTGATAGCCATCAAACACACATCCAACTGTAATTTGAGGCGAGCAAAAAAAGGAAAGTTTACGGGTTATTTGTAAAACTCGCCGGCCAGTTAATGGTTCTTAATATTTAATAGAATGATATGCGAGATTGTGGTGCATTTAGAGCGTTCATTTACAGTTGTAATTTCATTCATTTGGAAATTGTTTCGGACAAAGTGTAATGTCAAATATTCGATCATTATCTCTCTGAACTCGAGTATTTCGTTGTAAATTAGTGTTTTTTTTTAAATACTTTAAACAAAAATATAGAATCATTTTGTTCAATTGAAGTTTTTATTGTTTGTGTGTTTTCTTAGAGAATTAGTCGTCTTAACTGTTTTTGTGTTCACACCAATCTATTTGCACATATTCAATAAAAATGGTAATTTTAGCAGTAAAGTGAACTTGTGATTAAAATTTCAAAACAGCATCATAGCTTACAACTAATTCGAAACTAATACCTAAACGCTGAATCTGTTAATCAGAAAGTTCCTATATACAATACCGTGGTAGTTTGCGACCTAGTTTTGCGGCAGAGTATCCAATGTTAAAACTATTCCTTAGGTATCTAGTCGCTTGTATACGCTTTCAAATGGGTATCTAGAGTTAATTGGATAAAATCTTCGAACGGATACAAATATGTTAACATAAATATGTAGCTTTACTATTTTACCCGAAAAGTGTATTAATGTAAAGGCTTCGTAATGTATATTATAGTACGTATGCAATTCGAGAGTCTATGTTAAAGACTAAAAACATACAAAGCTGAAGCACAGTTTGTTGTAACTGAAATAAAATTAGGCTAGTTACTGAGCTATAACTTATGTTAATAGCCGTTGAAAATAAAACCTGCTTAAAAGCAACCTAATCAATCTATGGACTATCTTAAAGTTAACTATGACATTGATTGCCGGGGACCGCGAGAGCATTTCAGATGAAGTCGAACTTTATCAGAGGATCACAAAAACAGTAAAAAAAATAATCTGGCCAAGCACAAAGAACAACTTTATAATAATAATTTATTTGAGATTCATCCTGATTAGATTAGGTACACTCATATATTTTTTCATCACACTGTTTATTTAAAAGCGTAACAATTGACTAGAATTTAACATATATTACAATTAGTTTATATTATAATAAATTATCCTTGTTATAATCAAGTATCGAATAATTTGAATTAGTTCTGTAATAAGTAGTTAGTAGTATTTATAAAATGATTGTGATACTAAATGTTGGTTAGGTGGATTAATATGCTAGCACACATGCAAAAAAATCGGCTTACGGTTTAAAAACTAACAGTGATGATAGGGGGAGGCCTCAGTCCAACAGTGGACGTCGTGGTCGTCCCACATGAAACATCTGAGAACACCATATACTCGTACACTGTTAAAAAATATCCATTAATTAGGAAGTAAAATCTAGATAGTTCAAAAGTAAGAAACTTTAGCTCATTAAAGTTTGAAAATAGACAATAATGAGATTATTGCATTGCTCAGCTTTGTAGATTAGCGTAAGAAGTTAAGCACAATGATACAATTGATTCTCGCTTGATTCCCACGAGATTGCAAACTCATATGACCCGCTTAAAGTGCAGCTAGTTTTTGTATCAATGCACGTAACCCATGCCTAAAGTGCAAGTAACTCGAAGTACTGAGTATAAATAAATTTGTCAGTATACTCTGGGATCTTACCCACGTTCTTATGCGTTTGACAAAGTAGTGATCTAACTTACGCATCTGTTTGTATGGATTTTTACAATAAACAAACAAAATATCCAAATTCTATATTAGTATTTTATGTTGTGTAATAGTTTGTTGAATTCTTGATAGATTAATTAAAGAGTTAATTTCGTTAGTTATTCTCATGCTTTGTTCTCGGATTACATCGGGTTGGCACAGCAAGTTGGTTGGGTTAATTTGATTCCTACTCGTACCTATTGACAATCTTATCCAAAAGTTATTTGCATTCCATCAAAGTTAAAGAATATTGTTATCTTTGTGTGGGTTAATTTAATTTTGTGCTGGGAAATAGGTTGATCGTGATTCCCAAATTCATGAGTTACAATTCATATCATAAGTTTCTTTATAACCTTTTGCACTTGTCTTATACGACATCAAAGGCAAAAGTTTTATCTTCCATTTTACACGTTAGGTTATAAATATATTAAACTTCGTAATTTTTTTTTTATTTTGGCGTAAATTTTTCGCCAGTTAAATTAGCCGACGCGACGGTTCAAACTTTGGCGTGTACATGCGAAGTGGTTTAGAACCGATCGCGATCGTGACATTGAATTTGGTAACAAGAGGGCTAACAGCAAATCCGTATAATGGCGGACCTGACCTCTTCGCATGGAATACATTTACATATTTTAACTTTGAAAACACCAAAGGATAAAGATTTAGCTGTCGTACTAACTGAAACATTTTCCGTATTTATTTAACGGCTAATTATAAGAATTGACTATTCTCAAATAATATGACTACATTTTTTATGACGTAAAGTGGTCAGGATGATCAGTGCGCTGGTTAGTGATACGACTGACAATCACAGATGCAGTGTTGAAGGAAATCAATAACAGTACATAGTCATTATTTTCCGTCATTACTACCCTGCGCCCGTCACCCGAGACGACAGATATTAGGTCTCTTATATCCAGTAATTTTACTCGCTTCAGTGCCCTCATCCCGAACACACAGATTTGCAGAACACTCCTATTTTATAGGATGAATGACATAATATTTCAATTGCACAATTGTCCACTATCTGAACAGTAACTTTTTCACCGATGGGACGCAACCAGCGGCCATTCTATGGTATTTTGTCTATCTTGAGGGTCACCAACCTGCGTTAAGCTCGCCGATATGTGGTATCAATTAAAGTAACTTGAGGTCCTACTGGGCTTTAGTTCTGCGGACTATGTGCTTTAACCAATTGCTGCTTGACTTTAGCTATACGGGTGATTTGGTTGGTAACCTCCATTCGTCTGCGAGTTCATCGTCGTGTCATTATTTTGGATTCGATCGCGTAGAGTAACTTCAACGTGTTATTAATTTGTTAATTTATTAAATGTAATTCAGTTTTCCCTTTTTCTAAAGCTATCATAATTTAATCTGAATTTAAATAAATGCAATGTACAACCAAATTGCTTGCAATCAGTTTTTCAGGCGAGAATAAAATAATAAAGTTAATACATACGCACGTATGTCGCAGAACCGATGGCCATTGGAGCAGACGAGTTCTGGAGTGGAGACCGCGTTTTGGCAAGCGTAGTGTGGGACGCCCTCCGGCCCGATGGACCGACGTCTTGCGAAAGGTCGCTGGTGGAGGCTGGATGAGGAAAGTAGAGGAACGGGGGAGCGCGAAATGACCTATGTCCAGCAGTGGACTGCGATAGGTTGAAGAACAAATAAAGAATATCAAATTGCATAAGTCCTATACATAATGTGCAGGAATGCCTGAACTAGAATAGGCTGATTAGTTAGGCTTCAGTATTCTATATATTTTTTATGAATATTGAATAAAAAGTATAAAATTTTTAATAAGTCCTACAGAAATCTTTGAATACAGTTTGTCTTTAGAATAAGTAACTAGTTAAAATGAGTTGTAAGTGTCTTATTCAGCTAAAAAAATAATTTGCTTTCAATTAACATTGCAATATCGAAACAAGGTTACTTAAAATATATTCATGAAAACAATTAATGTGCAACAGAATCGTATAACTAGAAATTGAGGCGATAAGTGCAGTCTTTCTGCCTATTCATTTTATTCCATTCGAATGCTGAATACTCGATGCGATATCTATAAAATGGTTCATGAAACAAGTTTAAAATTATTTCACAATTTTAGTTTTCGAATCTTGTATATAAAAATATTATTATTTCACACCTCGAATTCGCAGTTGTAGCATATAATATTTATGTACTTGTACATATTTAATATACACGTAGCATGGAACATGCTACGTGTAAATTAAATACAACCGAGCCTGCTGTACTAATAGAATAAAATGTCAAAAATCACAGTAAACTTTTTTATTCACACCACATGGAAACTTTGATGAGTCGGCTAGGATTAATTTGTTGTCCCAATAGTACTAGTTTAGGGCTATATCATCAGCTCATCAAACGTCCCCACTGAGGGGCATGAGCCTACCCGTATAGGGTGTTTAGGCCTTAGTCGTCCACGCGGGCCCAGTGCGGGTTAGACGACTTCACGCACAACCTTTGAATCTCTTCGCAGGCGTGCGCAAGTTTCCTCACTATGTTTTCCTTCACCGTAAGAGCATCGGATAACGTACATATAATTTCGAAAATTCTAAAACATTGGTATGTGGCGGGATTTAAACCTCAGCCCTCCCGGTAGGAGGGCAAGAGTCCACACCATTGAGCCACCGACGGTTTGATCTTGATATTTTTGTAAATGTTAGGGCTAAAATTTACAATAATAATAATTTGATTGTTTCTTTTTGAATGCTAAGCACTGTCGTTTGAAATTTATTTTGTTATGAATGATATATACTGTCCTGAATCCTCCAATGCAAAACAAAATGATAACGATTTCCAATCATAACAAACAAAACGAGTAAGCTTAGGAGAGCCGCAAGAGGCGTCTGAAAAAATAAAACACAGCCAATTTTCTAAACAGAAAAAAATAACAACCCGATATCAATCCAATAAAAGGCCAGGAAGGAAACAGCCTTCGAGTAGGCAATCACGTGTGCGATAGAGACGGAGACTACGTTTTTGCTTGGCGAGAATGAGACATCGGAACAATTGCTGAAATTTCCAAAGAGGGCTGGGTGTAAACAATAAAAGTTTTGGAAGTTCGCGCTTACTCAGCAAAAAGGGTTCTAGAGTAATGAATAATACAGATAAATTATTCACATCGCGATTCCGTTATGTTCAGTTTGGGTGTGATGTTTCGTGTCGTAGTGAAAGATGGTTTTTAACTCAACTTGGGTGCTGTTGCGTGAAGTATTTTTGTTATGGTAACATTGTCTTATAGTAAACCTTTTGGAATGTAAGGGAATCGCAAATACTCGCATTGCATACTGTACAAAAGTTAACACGTGCTAGCGAGTTCTATGCTAGCTTTATGTATCTTTCAGTCTCAATCCCTGTCAATAAGTGATTATTGAATATGCTAGATAAAATATCATTTTCAACATGATGGTGCAAAGACTTGATTAAAACGTATTACTTTGTGTGATCATAATACAATATATGTAAAAAATAAATAAAGCTCACGCCTTGATCCATATAAAGACGACGATATTATTGATGAATAAATAACTGTTAAAATCAGTATTCGTGTATTGTAAAGGAGATCAATCGTGGCGAACATTTAGATTTAAAGTCAATACAGGCTATGCAAAAAATCAAGATTTCGTTAGCTTTATCTATACTTCGATATCGTTTTAAACTCTTTCTACTCATCATCATTAAATAGTGCTCCAAAACTTTCCTATAGGCAAGTAGCGCAAGGGTGACACTTCCAGGTTTGCCATTGTCTATGGTTTACGGTGATAACTTACCATCAGATAGCACTCATGCTCGTTTGCTCACTGCAAAAAAGTATTGAAGTCTAAGCTACGATTATAAAATTTATAAAACACTGTGACTCAAATAAAATTGCATAGCTACTAATATTTACACGACCTCATGCTTAAAATAGATTTTAGTTAGTAAACTTGCAGCAACAGCAAAGTTTGCTGTGTAAAAGTTTCCTATAAATGTTTTGTTTTAATCAGAGCGGTATTGCAGACTTCGTAAATAAGTAAACAAGTTTCTCGCACCTGCTCTAGGCAACAAACATTGCCAAAACAAAAAGTGAGACGTGATTTTATTAATTAACCAAGCACTGTTTGTGGGCAACACCAGTAAGGCGAACTGTGTTAGGGTTTCCATGATATATTTTGAAAGTACTTGATAATTAGACCCCTTTAGTTTAAGTACGTATTTAAACTAGGTAACGAGATTTTAATACGTTAGAGGCCAAGAGTTATATGGCTTATCCAAATATTGGTAAATACACATACAATTATCGTAAATATACATACGACGTCTTATCTCATTCAACTTAGCCACTTTAAATTATAGAATATTGGCCCGTAGTTAACCAAAGATCATTAAATGCACATTGGCTCTCCTCTACCATACTATAATAGTAGCCGGTGCTAACGACTTAGCAAAAATACATGGACTATCGCCTCGGAGGAATTTTAACGACAAAATCGCTTATATCTCAGAAATGTTACGCATTAATAGGACGCTCACCCGGTGGTAAGTGATACGCTTGACCATGACAGAAGCAATGTTGACCGAAATCAATAAATTTATATAACTAAAGTCGATTTTAGATTCCGTCAACACTGCCCTGTGCCCATCATTAGAGACGACAGATGTTAGATCTCTTATATTGAAAAATGAGTAAATAGGCTTCTTCTGGGCAAGCTCGCTCCATCTTAGAGCACGTATCTTCCATTAGGATAGTCTGTGCTCAAAAGTAAGCCCATCATAAATAAAATTTAAAAAAACCCGGTAATTTTACTAGTTACAGTAATGCCTTCAGTGTTTATATAAGATTTTTACTTGTCTATGAACCGTAACCGTAACCTTGAAGTATGAACATTAATTATGCGATAAAAAGTACTCTCAATTTAAACAATTATGTAAAAAAGCTAAATGTGTGTTTACAGACAACGGATGCTACGCTTTAAATGTGGAGCTAAAAAGCATTTAGTTAAGTTGATAGAGTTATACTTTTAAAGATAGGAATTAATTTAAAAAGTTTCACGGCCGTCTCCAGATTGCTTTAAGAAGGAAATAGTCTAGAGAAAGCGGATGAATGGTAACCCTATTTGCAAGTAGAGTCGAGTTTGTGAACTCAAAGTTCCTTGCCGTTTAAGTTTGTCAGAATATTGGCATTAAAAGAAACCCTACCAAGAAGTCTAGGTGGCTAGTTTGGCTACTTATATGTTGGTTATTGAAAATATATTAATTTCTTAGACATTGTTCGTAATACTGATTTCAACAATTAAAAAATATGCATTGCCGTCTTACTAAAGCATCTAAAAATCTTATAAAATTTAGATTAGATTTAGTTTTCTATGTATAATATGTATTTATTAAAAAAAGGATGTTTATCCGTTGTTAAGTATTCATATTACAGGCTTATGCATAGTTTAGGGCTAGATGGCGCTGTGTGAATGTCAGTGGATGTTTACGATACGATACGATATCCTTTCGATCCTGTTATAGTTAACATATTCGACATTCAGTATGACGATAAAATTAAGGTTTAATTTCGCCTGAACTAGCTGTCAAATGATTAGCGCGATATGAAATTGTCAAAAAAGTTGTATTTTGGTCCAAGCGTTACGTTATAGCTGTCAAATGTTAGCGCGAAAAATACTAGCAAAAGAAAAGGGAAAATAATCCGGTTGGTAGGTTCCTGACCTAACTCAATAATTGAAAACGTGACTGATCGAAACATTGTTATGAACGCAAGTGCAACGCTGATAACGTCCTATCGTATTGCAGCCCACAAATATAATGCACATTGTTGTTGTTGTTTTTGACGACCCATTTGGTGTAGTGGTTGAGACGTCGACTACTACACCAAGGGTTCTGGGTTCGATCCCCGGGCAGTATAAAAATGTGTGTGCATGAACATATCTGTTTGTAATGGTCTGGGTGTTTTCTATATAAAATATATATGTATTTACAAAAAAAATACAGGCTTCACGCTTAACTTGGGGCTAGATGGTACGGTGTGATAATCAGTGGATATTTATTATTATTGTGACATAGGAATTGCATTGATACAAAATAACATGTTTGATAGTATCAGTAAGCTAAACAGGATTAAGTGATGTAGTCAGCCATAACTTTTCAACCACTAGGATTCTAGCCACAATATATTGTTTTTTATATATCTGTCATTTAAAGGGTTAAACAAAGGTAACGAAGTTAACTTTTCAAGTTATGTGTCGAATTAGGATTAAAAAAATGTATATCAAAACTAGGAATAGTACAGAACTGAGTTTTGAATTCATATCACGAGCTTAATTAACTGTATGTATTTATTAAGTAAATAGGTTTATGAGTTTGATTTATGATATGTTATTACATTGTAGTTTATTAATGTCTTCCTATTCAACCTATTGCAGTCCCCTGCTCGACATAGGTCTCCCCCATTTTGATAAATGTCTTATTCTGGTGGACATTTTAGGCGCAAGCTGACTTGGGCTTCTACACCCGTTATCAAATCCTCATGCAGAATTAACCTGCTGTCTTTCGTATGCCACCGGTCCATATTCAGACGACTAGAGCATGGAGGCAGCAATTCTATTTTGCAGTATTAAATGCCAAATTGTGTATGTGTGTGTATTGGTAAAATCAAATGGAAATGGAAATGAAAATCCTTTATATTATTTATTATTTAATTAAGTCTTTACAAGACACTTTTGAATCGTCAAATTATTAATCAATTTTAAAACTAGTTTGAATCTACCACCGGTTCAGAGAGTTCGTTCCATTGAGAAGATCCCAGAAAGAAACTCAGTAGTTACTCTTTTCAATCGGCAATTTACTATGTACAAGCTTTTAACCTATGTCCATACATTTCGGTCCTTAAGGTAATCAACTACAGTGTAATAGCCTTTCCTCAAAAGACTCAACTTTGATTTTAAATAAATACAAATAACAAATACATTAAGGTCATGCGAATCCATTTCGCCTAGTATAACGTTTTAAGTGTGTTAATCACAGCGAATAGCAATAGGCGAGCGGTTCACCGGGACGATTTCGATCTGATAGCCGGGCGATACCTTATCACGGTTGCGGAGTTCATTACCGCCTTTTATTTACCAATGCGCACCGTTGTCTGTATGTAAATGCGAAGGCTTACTACACTTTATCCTGTTTTATACGTTTCACATTGCATATAAGCAGTGTTTGTTTTAAGGTTTTAAGAAGGTATTTGATTCACTCGTGTAATGATTGCTAAGGAGTTGCGTACTCCGATGTAACTAAGTAACACAATTTAGCAAAATAAATATGATGGTGCCATGAACGGCTCAAAATTTCGGACGAATTGTTATTTTAGAAAATGTGTTCCGAAATGACAGCTGCTCTCTATGTCATTTTGTCATTTTTTTCTGATATTTTTGGTAAAATCATTTTAATGTTTTATATGGCTTTAAAGTAGATATATACAGAAGTGAATTTAACATTAACCTACGAAATTTAATTCCTGCTTTTTTCAACACAGAAGAGCCATCGACAAGTTCTCTCTGTCTCTCTCTCTCTCTCTCTACCTGTATCATCTAGGTTCTGTTTTTGCACTAATTTACAAAGCAAGACCTGAGGGGTTACCGCAATCTCTTAAAACAGTATTGTTATAATGATACGTCAGCATTTTTGTACCAGAAAAACGAAGAAATATTATTGTAACACTGTTTTAAGAGATGGCAGTAACCCCCCTGTTCTTTTCAGTTATTTTTTCTCGTCTCTGTTGACAATTGCGCGCTAAATGTCTTAATATTTGTTGTTATCCATACAAAACTGATCGAGTTTTGACACACTTGTGCGGTTTGCAAGACTCCGTCCGTATTATTTTATTCGATTTTTTATGCAAATTTAAAAACGTACTTCAACAACTGTACCGTTGTTTCACTAAAGTAATATTGTAAGGGACTTGTTTTGTATGATATCTTTATCTCACATAGTTTTTCCACCAATATATTTAATATTGCAATTTAACTGTGTTCTAAGCGGAAGGGCTTGATAGGCATTAAACAAATGGATGGTACATGACAAATATACGTATACCAAGTGACTGGAACAGTTGCTTTTATTATAGTTCTGTTAGCGATAACAAAGAAATACGACCCATGACGTGTAATGGTTGAGATGCCGGCTACTACACCAAGGGTTCCGGGTTTGATCCTCGGGCAGTATAAACATTTGTGTCTATGACCTTGTCTGCTTGTACAGGTCTGAGTGTTTTCTGTGTATAATATGTATATATTGGAACTAGGAAGTGGTGTTGAATTTTCTAAAATAAATGATTCCATTCTATAAAATTTTTATGCAGACTATCAACCTAATACAACTTTTTCTCGAAATTTTTATATAAGGTCTCGTTATATATTAGATATATTTTAAAAATAAAAACAGGTCATCATCATCATCATNTTAATATTTTTAATGATGAAGCCTAATTGAGTAGTCATAATAAAAACATGACATAAATGTGGAGATTACAATGTGTATCGGAACACATGTTCGTTCCCTCGTCCTTGTTATAAATGGAACATAACATATGGGTGCAGTTGATTGATAAGGGAAGTGTTCACATGATAACACGATCGCGTGTTTCTAATGGCTTTAAACTTTCAACTGGCATTGTGTTATTGGTTATATTTGAGGTGATGGGTATCACCGACAGGTTCTATGGTTTCGATTATGAGCGGTGTTTCGGGTATGATCGTTAATTATCATTTAGGAAACTACAGAAGTTCATAACTTTCTGCATGACTTTTTCATTTTTATTTTCTATTAATTGTTTTGAAATTACATTTTATTCTTAATTTTATTGTGAATTGTAATTTTAATTTATTGTTTCATTTTATCATTTTACTTTATTATTATTATTTTATTTCTCTTATTTTTATTATTAATTTAATATTAATTTTTAATTTTTATTGTTAATGTTTAATATAAGTGGAGTATGTAATATGGATTTTTATATCTGAAATAAAATAAATGAATGAATAATTAACTGAAGTATTGAATATGGTGTTCGCATATAAATCGTTTCGATCTATGGAAAAAGACTGCGGAACATTGGTCTCTCCCACACTGTGCCCGACAAGTTTTTCTTTGTCCGGAATGCACCAGCGACACTTTGCATGTCATCGGCCCATCGGGATGAAAGAGATGCTACGGTATGTTTAACAAAACCCCAACGGCTATCGGTCCTGCGACGTTTCCAACGTGTCATCTTGAAAGATTCCGTTTACTAATATTTCTAAAATGAGGTGTAAGCATAAGCATTCATTTTATCAGCCCATTAAATGTCCCCACCGAAGGTCACGAGCCTACCCATAAACTTTGGCTTTAGCGTCCACGCGGGCCCAGTGCAGATAGGCGACTTCACGCGCAACCTTTGAATTTCTTCGTAGGCGTGGGCAGGCTTTCCTTCACTGCAAGAGCGTCGAAGAATGTGCATATAATTTCGAAAATTCGAAAACACATTACGTCGTGGCGGGATTGAACCTGCACCCTCCAGAGCGGAAGACAACAGTCCATATATTGAGCCATCGACGTTCTATAAGATAAGATATAACCTCCTATCCTGAAGCTTTATACGACTATTATATGTATAGTAATTATGTCAACATTATGTAGCATAGGTTTTCCGTTCATTCTTAATTCAGTGCGTGGCAAATGGTGAATTCTTTTAATTTAACTTATAAATCTTATAATACACAAAAATATCAGTAAGAAAAATCTCTAAAATTATATTTGTCACTCGTAATCGATTAAAAAACAAGAATCATTTTTATAACATAAAATTTACTATCAAAACTTATATATTACATATTCTTGGTAGAGCCAAGTCAACACATAAACATTAAAAAAAAATCTTTTATCTTATATGAAAAGGAACCAAGGCCGTATATTAATGTTAAAGGTAAACGTGTTAATTACGTTGAATCCAATAAACCACTTATCATGTCGCAAAACCAAAGCAGCCCTATCGGTAGTTTGTTTTAATCAAATGATAAGGTGCGCTAATCGGCAAGCGGGCTATAGAAAAAAAATACGTTTACGTTTTTCCGGCGCAAAATTTTATCAAATGCGTCGAACGGAAGTTAGGCGATGCGCACATCTCGCCGCATCCCGTTTCACTCCTCAGCCAATCGCCTCCGACCTCCGACGGACCTCCGAACACTCGATTCCCTTAGTCTCGATTTGACTGTGTCGCTGTACGGACGTACGCTCGTTGCGCGCGCGTACTACTCGCGAGCTTTCGAATTTTACCTGTGGATTGTCAGTGACATGTGCACTCTGTAATCGTTTGTGAGTGATTATCTGGATTCATTCCGATTAACGTTGAGGCTAAGTCACTTGTGTACAGGACCCCGTTCAAGGTTGGTGTGTTATATGCATTGCGAATATTAATTAGATGCATTCGGAATGTCACTTGGCAAGTTCTGACGTTAGAGTAATGTAAAGATGGTATAAACAGGGTTTTTTTTTAAATATGCTCTCTCGGAAAGTTCATCGACACGCGCTACCTTGGTCAATATTTTTTGTTTATTTTTCTTGTTTGACGGTGCGTAGCGTGAGAGGTGTTTCTGCGCTCGGTCAATCATTGTTGCTTTAAGTACTATAATTAATTGATTCCACTATCGATGTGTGTGGAAATTAATTTCCTTTACACGCCGTTTACCAAGTTCGTTAAAAAAACAACACAGAAGATATTTTTCCAAACCAAAACAATTGTATGTTGCTGCAGTTGCGAACTTGGTAATGTTTTTTAAACGTCTTCAAAATATATTTGTTTAAAAGACAACATGAAAAAAAAACGATTGATTTCTAGAGAGAGAAAGGACGATAAAGTAGAGTAAAAATTCATTACACAGCACAATTTTGTGTAATGGTGGTACGTACATACGGGCCTATGTCATCAAAATTCAGAGCTGTCGAACCTTCGTACCTACACGTATATTAGTACGACTACGTCATACACATTGGTATCCAAATAAGTGTCATTATACCGTTGCTACTTATTAGCATATAACGGTACAGCAACGTACATCTAATACGTTGCCTACGTATGTAATTTTTCCCATTATGTAACTATTCCTTTATATTATGTTATTCCTTGACATTTACTTAACAAAGTCATTTTAGAAGAAGAGTTTTAAATTTTACAAGATTCACAAAGTGATTTTATCAGATCTAGATTTTTTCAGGGTTTGCCGTGACTTTTATGATTTAACTTAAGATGATGGAGTCTTTATCATCTTTATTTTGTATAAATTAGTATGAAACATTGTTTTAGGAGGAGAATCTAAAATATTTCGAAATGATCATTATGAAAGCCTTTTATTTGAATTATGAAATGTATCTACTTTCAAACATATTCAATTATTTCATAGTGAATATAAATTGCTAAAACCGGGATAGTCAGCGCTAAATTAAACTTACAAATATCCTGCAGTGTACTGTAGCGAGTTAAACTTTATTTAGGGATAAAATAATAATTAGGCATCAATGTGCTATGTATTAATGTAGGGTATGAACGCCGGTTAGTATAATTACTAACCGGCGTTAATACTAATGTATTGAGTACTGAACGATAGAATAGTTGTGAGCATTAATAGGTATACCTTAAATCTAGAAGATCTTATAAATAAGAATTTTCTGAATATATCCATTAAGTCTATGAGTTAATGCTTCTTATCTTTATGATGTTAGGTATACAGTTTTATTAACATCAGAAATATCAAATCTTTAAAAGGCAATTCGTAGGTTCCTTTGCAATTGAAGGTATTTGTATTCAAATAATGCATTTGGCATCTCAAACATCCGAAGAGTAATCATAGTCTATCTAACAGGACGCAGTAATAAAGGCTAACCCATTGTTGTCTATTCTTCAAGAGCCTAACTTTAAATTACGTAGATTTGAGCACAAATTGTCTATTTGTTTTTTGTGTCAAGGAAATACAGACTTCGAGTTAATTGGCGAAGTTGTTTTTATTGATGCCTAACTCTGCAAAAGCACCTCTTCGAAAAACATAAGTAATATGAAGGTTTGCACGTATCTGTAATGTCTTTCTGTATGGGATGAAAATTTATAAAGTCGCTATCGCTATAACTCTCTGTATATATATACAGAGAGTTCGAATCCCGCGATAACTATGCAGTTCGATTTCAATGTCTTTGGGGTAACTTCGTGGTGATCATTAAGGTATATTGTCAAAGTTTTTGAGTAGACGAGTCTGAATTATTTTCTAGAAAGCCATATTGTCAGTATTCATTGTACAAATTTGACTCACAATAAATTTACATGAAAAACAAACACATTAAGAACATTAAAATATTTTAAGTAGTTGAAGTCTTACTAAAAACTTCACTTTAATGCTTTTAAACTTTTCAGAAACAAACCCCCAATTAAACTCATTAGAATCTAAAAATATCTTTTTTAACAATTGTTGTACGCTGTACACAATAAAATATCAAAGACAAAAATAATCATAGGGAATTAATAAAGAAATGGGAACTTAGTAAACTTACATAGGTATATTAGTAAGTTAATACGTTCTTATGGAGGTATTCTTCTAATAGGAACCCAGGCTTTTTCATATAATACCCTTTATTATCACATGACATGTGCCGGCGCGTTTCACTATCTACACGAGATTAGCTCCAAATGTTGGGTTTTATCTCTGCAATTAGGAAACATAGTAAATTTTGGACATGTAGAGGTCATTTTATTTGAATGGTGGTGTTTTTTCTACAAATAACATACATAATGCTTAGGATATATCTACTGACATTCACACATATCTATCTCCATTTTAAGCAAGAAGCTCGTAGTATGGGTACTAAACAATGGGTAAACATAGTTATATACTTTTTTGTAAGTCACACATATCATACATAGAAACACCAAAACCAATACAAACAGACATATACAGGCACAAAAATGTTCTTACTGCCTTAGGCACTCTTGGTGTATTTGCCGCTTAAATAAATAAAAAACTTACTAGATGCACAAACACGTAGAAATATCAACCAATGAATGTCCGAGCCAGTTGACACATACGTTGACTTAATGTTATATTTACGACATAAAATTATACGTATAGATATTAATAAAGAGCGTCGGTGGCTCAGTGGTGTGGACTATTGCCTTCCGATCTGGAAGGTGCAGTTTCAAATCCTGCCACGTGCCACCAATGAAATAACAATTTTCGAAATTATATGTACGTTTATCCGACGCTCTTACGGTGAAGGAAAACATCGTGAGGAAACCTGCACACGCTTGCGAAGAGATTCAAGGGTATCCGCGAAGTCGTCCAATCCGCACTGGGCCCGCGTGGATGACTAGGCCTATGCACCCTTTACGGGTAAGCTCGTGCCCCACGGAGGGAGATGTTTAATGAGCTGATGATGATTGAAATTATTCATTACAATTTTGATCTAAAGGCGTCACTAAAAGGGTACAAAATCAAAAGCACGAGCATACTACTATGTCACTTTGACATGTAGCGGGCGACGTGATTATGAATGAAAATTTTGCCCAACTGCCGCGATGGGTAAAATTTTGTTGCGCATACTTTTGAGGTAGATTGTGCCTCTAGTTACTTACTGTTTGTCTAAAAGTATATGCATATTATGGTTTACGTCAAATTGCTCGCCGTGCTGCTCAAGCAGGTGTTGGTAGTATTCAGAGCCTTGTTTTCTATTCGCAAGATGCACCACGTGAAGTGAGGTTTGGTTGAGTCTCAGAAGTTGTATGCGAGCGTCCTTACGTAGGTGCCATGAAAAGAAAAGGTAGTGGCTGTTTAATGCTATATCTAGATAAGTTCATTGATGATAAAAATACACTTCTACCATAGGAAAGCAAGTAAAACCACAGTACAAATAAAAAATAAAAGAAGTCAGCTGGTAGAATAAATGATGAATGGTAGTAGGGAGCTAGTATATCATAAGTATATTACAGCGATATATTATTGGTAAAAGTAGTTTTATTTTACAGGGGCTGTTTATAGACAAATATTTGAACGGTAGTTGAACTCAACGCTTGTCAAATACAATTCGGTATACATTTCTGTTTGTTTACCAGTATTAGGTAATCGGACATCAGCTGAATTGTTCGTGACCGGTTTGTATATTATAATTATGATTTGAATCTTACAACGTAACTGTTAAATATGTATTGTGCAATTAGTAAAATGTATTTGGCTAACTCATGAATATTGGTCATAAGAAAACCTCTGCCAAAAATATTGTAAAAAAATACATGGTTTTGTACTTAACACGGGGTTTGTTAGAAATATTTTGAGTCATGCAAATGAGTTCAACGGATAGTATGGTTTTCAACGATTAGCTAAATTATCTTGGGTAACTAATTAACTATAATGTAATTATACCTTGGCTCAGCTTTGGTTTCGATATCTATGATCCGGAGGTCGTAAGTTCGAATCTTGCGGAGTGACCGCATAGAGAAAGTCACTTCGTGCGAGTTTTCCCTGCTGGTTAGGATTATGCAGGATTCATTACCTGATAGTCTGAAAATAACGATGGAATAATATTTATGGATAATAAGACAAAAGTCTTGGCAAAACATACAATCCGGCAAACAACAGATTTTCTTAGGATTTAAATTTTATTGGCAAATCCTTTAAACCGCTGTGTATGAATTATGATATTATAATTTTAAGCTCCACCGGTCAACAATTACATTTCCTATGAAAAATATAAATTATATTATACCGACCAAAACACCCCGGGTGTTTATTGATCAAGTAACTATTTGAATTCAGCTCCTTTAAAGCTATTGGTACTATGAATAATCCTATGCTACGGGACTAGTCATACCTACTGCTATTTGGAATGGCAGTTCGAATAAGTTAACTAACTATATGTACAAGCATAAATATTTTTAAACCTAACATACATTTTTAATTTTACGATCTAGATTATAAAAACTTAAAATCTTTCTAAGTTATTATAGTAGTTATAGCTTCAAAAAAAGGGAAGATAATTCTTCTTACTTCTTACTAAAGAGACTGCTTAACTAATGTTAAGCAGTCTCTTTAGTTTTTACATATACTTTTATTATTACTTTCATTATTTGTTTTGTTAATGACGAAGATAATGTATTAAATTTAGATCTTAAATGAAGGACTATAAATAACACTTTCAATAAGGTGCGCTACCAAAATTATAATATTCTCCGAATGGCCCTGTTAATATTTAATACCCCTGTTTTGAATACAAATTCATATTTGGGTTATAAACTCGACTCCAGTACTTCTAGAACAATGCCCTGATTAATTCTCCAGCGCTTTGTTTAAGGGGCAATCAAAATTATGCACGTCGGCTTCCATATTTCTAAGACGTCAACAGCGCGAGTTTCGCGTTTCCCCCATTCGAGACCAACTGGTAAGGCAATCTTAGCTCCAAGATCCAAATGCGTGCGTTAAACAATAGTCGTAAATTTCAGCACCGCCGTCTAGGTGTTTAAGCCACGTGTTCCTTGAAAATTGTATGGCCACAGTAGGAATTATGTTCCTGCGGTTCAATTCAAACTTTGGACTTGAATGAGATTCCGCATTATGTGTCTGGCTTAGTCAGGAGTGTGTTTCTGAAGAGGGTTCACGAGATTCACGGCAATAATAACCGGGTGAATGGATGTTGTTTGTTAGCCTATGCTCAAATAAGAAGATCAATTTTACCAGTTTATCTGAAATACATTGAATAGTTTGCATTAGAAGAACGCAAAAATGATTTCAGCTGTACTTAAATTTGCTTCATTTATGGTAACTAATAGCGTAGGACTCCTCCGGCCCGATGGACCGATGACTTGCGAAAGTTCGCCGATGGAGGCTGGATGAGAAAAGCGGAGGACCGGATATCTGGCGCAAAATGGGGAAGACCTATGTTCAGCAGTGAACTACGATAGGTTGAATAGGATGTTAACTAATTCAAGTGTTATAAAGTTACTTTATAATAGTAAATCTTTTAGACGAAATTCAAATCTAATGAACACTAAAATTATGTACGCGGATTAACATGACGACACACCGGGCGTCACATTGCGGTTTATTGTTACCCTAATGAATACGTTGGTTTAATTATACCGAGAGTACGAATAACGTCTTATATGCATGCATACGGTGTAAGCACCATACGATTAAATTTAAGGGATGCCGGAGTGTTAAAATATGAACAACTTTCTTATCAGTACTTTAGCAAAGAAGGTAAACAATGCATAACAAAAGGCATTGTTTTTTAATAATGTGCATCTTACTGCGGTGGGGAATGTGAGGTCAAATAATTCGTTAGTATTCGTATTGAAAAAGTGGAGTGCTATTAATTAAAGTTGATAAATATCTGCTAACCCACTGTACAGTTTGATTCAAGTCCCATTGGGTGGACTAAATAACTCGGAGAGTTTAAAATTAAGCTCTGCATTGTTAACTATGCAAGACCAAATGTCGCAATAGCATCGAGAATGATTTGCTAAAATTTTTATTTGTTTTTTTTTAATTTATGCTTGTCATTGTCAAGTCATTTGTCCGAGGTAGTATCTTAATGATGGTCATTAACTCTTATAAATCCGTTGTGACAACGTTGTAGCTTATTACCCAAACCTTTTGAAACCTTTACCCTGCAGGATAATTTATAAGGGTGATCAAGTAAATTAAAGTACTTGATGTAATAACACTTTTGACACGTTATATACAGTCATTTTAAAGTTTAATTGGATTGGAAATTTTCTAATGATGTATACACTACCTGTGTTACACTTTTGACTAGGAAAACTCCAATACATTTTGAAATGCCGTTACTTTTAATTTACCTAAAACTATTTCGATGTTAAGATTTGTATGTATCATATCATGACTTTTTTGATGAAATATTTTGTAATGAATTTGATGTGACTAAACCGAACTTTGACTTTTTGAAAGTGACACTATGTTGTTTTTGAATCTACGATGAGGTAGCATACATATTTAAACTCTACGTTTCCGCTGATGTATGATTGCCGTTCAAGTTGACATTATGGCAACCCTGTCAGCCTGAACTGTGTTACACGATACTGAGTGTAATTGGGTAAGTGACGCAACGCAGAGTTTTCTCGCGATGTGTGACTTGCGAGCAATTATACCAAGCTTCCGTAGCCGGAACGGCGCCGTGGGAACTTAATATGAGTGGTTGGTTTGTTACATTTTTTAAAGTTCTGCTGTTAGATTAGATAGACGAATTAATATGAAAGTATATGCGATCGTGCGTAGCACGGGTGGAAAATCACAACAAACACTAGATGAATCTGTTGTCTATGCGCTTGCTACGTTCGAGCGGCTAAATACTGTGAAATATTTTATTTTGAAAGTTGCTAAGCTATGAAGTATATTGTGCCTAACATATATAAACAAATATAAATTTAAAATTATACAATATAAATTTAAAATTATAATGTCATCAACTTTAATATGACAATCGAGTACCTACCTATTTATATTGGTTTATGCTTGCCATGATATGGGTCATAGTAACATGTTGGATAATTTCTTACGAAGGTGATTTATTTTGTACTGACTACCATACAACGATTATATTCTTTGGAAGTAATACGCTATCGCAGCTAAAACACAATAACTAATGATAACACAGTTATCTTTTTTATATTTAATTAAGAAATCGTGACGCCTTAATTAGTATCTTGATACTACATTTTTGTATGCAACATCTCAAGACTTCAAATATACGAATGGAATCCTAAATATATGATACTCGTACACTTGTCCAGTTTTTGTGTAGTCTTCGAAACCGGCCGGCCGTGTATATCAACGGAGACATAATGTGCGGTTACCGCAAGACATTTCCCAAGTTTGAACTTGTGGTTATGCTTTGTTCTAATAACTTCCGCGTTTAAGTTATAAACATATGACTTTTTACGTGGGCATCATTAGATTTTGGCTTTCTTAAATTTTGTGTGTGTGCTTTAGAATTCAAATGAACTAACGTCTCTCCATTTGAGAAATGACATGGCCCACCCATGGTAGCTGCCTATTAATATGACCTTTTATATAGCAATACCATATTTATTTAAGGACGCCACTTACAATTATATCAATATTGAATTAAGTTTAATGAGCTTATTAGAATTGTTGACTGATAAGTACCAACTTGTCCCCGTTCTTAGTTAAATTAATCACATTTAATATTTGATATTTATTATTCTTTCTTTAAAACGACGTATGCCTTCAGACTTATTGAGAGTAAATATACTCAAATTATTATACAATATTAGGCATACGAAACTAAATTCCTTACCTGAGCTAATGAACACATCTAATCGATTGCTTCTTTAGAACAGTATGATAACTACAACAATTACGATTGTTGCATCTGATTTAAAAAAGTGCATTACGTACACTCGCTGTTCATACTAAGCATTCAATGCTGATTCTTACGCGATGGTTGTGTTTTATCGGGTTGGTATGCGGATTGTCGATAGTATTTCCATTAATGACGTCATTTGATGACTAATTATTATTGATGGCGATCGTAAATGCTGTTCAACGCGATGCTTCGATGCTTTAGCTGTTATGAAATTTGTTTTTTAATAATTGGTACACTGATTATTTTTTACTATGGGGCTGACGAATCGGAGTAATTTTTGTTTTTATTAGTTCGGAAACTGTTAATAGCATGTGGGGATGCCGAATAAACATATTATTGTTACATTTAGTAAGACCACTAATTGTTTTTAATGATAAATTTAGCGTTCATAATAATAACATGAATGAAATTATGATACTAATAAAACCATGATACTAACAAAATGTAGTCTTTGTATATTTTTTTTATTAATTAAAAAAACAGTGGTTATCTGGATTCATATTATCTTAACTATTTCGATTAACAAGCGCTTGACCTGAATATTGCAGTACCTAAGCTGAAATTAGGTTAAGGGCGCATCGATAGAACTATTAGGAATTATATCACAGTGATACTCATTTGGATATTTAATTTTAAGGCGGTGTTGAGAATTCTAAGCCAGAATTTCGTTGAGCTCAATAATATTATGGGTTTTTAAATTTCTCGAAAACCAGTAATTCATTCTGATAATGGGATAATCACACTATCGGGCCTAGAAATTATTATTTTAGTACCTGCTTTTAAAAAAAAGGTTATTTCTCTAGTTTTTATAACTATTATTTAAGTAATAGCCATAGGGAAATATTAATGCAAATAATTGCGATTAAATATCATCACAGCTAAAGTTTTAGCATCCCTTTGACGCTTTAGTGAACGTAATGTTTGTCGTTGCAATAAAACATCAATGCTAATTATGAAAGATTTTAATTAATGAATACGAGATTATATCGTAGTCCGTGGGACCGATCGGGCAAAATCAATAAGACACGGCCGCGGTAATAAACAGGCGATTTTGATTCTAGAAATACGTAATCCACCGTTGCCGTGGGCAAATTGACATTTGTACGGTTAAATGTCGCCGCTTCGGAACGTAATCCGTTCGTTTGTGAAGCGATTTTGAACGCACGCGACAAAGTGGCGGAAAATATCGTAACTTTAAACCATAGAGAACTTAATGGACGAAGTGTTGAAACATTTTTTCAACCACTTCGTACGTACGTAAAATTAATATGATTTCATAGCATAATTATAGAAAATGACGATATTTTTACTAACGACTAGTTTTCTGACCTACAAATTATTTATAGCCTCTCCTTGGCAAAGACTCTATATATTATCATCTATCAGTTTCATTTGAAGCCATCCTGTTATTAAAACATTCTCGGGCTTTTTTCGTTTATATTCTATGGTCAAGATCGACATATAAATTGATCATATATTAGTACGTATTAAATGAAAGTTAACGGAGATTGTGGGAACAAGTTACAAACAAAAACACTTTATAATCCATGTGCAATAGCGTAACGATGTAGCATAAAGAAGACATCAATTACGGGAACGAGTGATTCCTTCCGTGTAGCTATTGAACGTAGGTTCATACACTATAGGGAAAATGCAAAACTGTGGTCAGTTATTAACACAGCAGTATGATTATACAGACTTCATATCTCTAGAAGCTCAGTAACCTTCTCGCGTAATAGTTGCACAACCGGGCTACTCTGAGATCTCGGATTCGAATCCTGGGCTCTAATTTCGGTAATTTTAAAATGCTCTAACAGCATGGTTATTGTGTCTCATTAGTCATATTTTGCACTCATTCGATCTGTTTTATGGTAAATTTTAATTGGCAATACCATTAGTCAATTCATTATACCCGGAATACCAAATTTACAGTTCGATTGTGAATTGAGGCTCAAGTATAGGCAGGTATATTTATATCCTACACAAAACATTCTGTAAAAAATCTAGCCAAGTCTCGATGGAGCTGCTTGATTATCTCTAAAAAGTAATGAAATAAAGACAAAGACGTGCCAAGTCTAAGGTTCCTTACTGCGATTACTTAAATATTATGTTTGATGTTGTGTGACTTGGTCGTTGAAGAGTATACAGGAATACAAAACCAGGTACTCCATGACACCATTGCACTATTCTGTCGCCAAAACCGCTACCCATTGACGATACAAATTTGTTACTTGGAAAACGGTGATTCAATAACCCGTCGGTTGTAGGCTTGATAAAGCCATTAACGTATAAAGAATGTTCAACGGCCAAGTCACACAACATTAACCATAATAATAAAGTATAAAACAATAACATTTGGTCATAGTAGTGGTAGTTGTATGTTTTAACATAGGCACAACAATATTTTTTGTATAATGTTATAAG
Organism: Leucinodes orbonalis; assembly: GCA_019425675.1. Classification (NCBI taxonomy): domain Eukaryota; kingdom Metazoa; phylum Arthropoda; class Insecta; order Lepidoptera; family Crambidae; genus Leucinodes; species Leucinodes orbonalis. The sequence goes on from PQWD01009529.1 coordinate 37,842, forward strand.
TTACGACTAAGGAGGTTGTGGGTTCGAATACCACGAGAAGGCAACAAAGCGCAAGTACCCACTGTGCGATATTTCCAGTTTGGTTAGGATATTTCAGGACAGTCACCTGATTTTCTTTACGTATCGATAAAGTCAAATGTTAAAATCCATTTATTCAATTTAGGCTTACACTTATAAACGTCAATAAAACACAATATCAAACATTTTAATTAATTGGTCATCATCAGCTCATTAAACGTCCCCACCGAGGGGCACGAACCTACCCGTATAGGGTGATTAGGCCTTAGTCGTCCACGCGGGCCCAGTGCGGATTGGACTACTTCACACACAATCTTCGAATTTCTTCGCAGGCGTGCATGAGGTTTCCTCACGATGTTTTCCTTCACCGTAAGAGCGTCGGATAACGTACATATATTTTCGAAATTCGAAAAACACATTGGTACGTGTCGGATTTGAACCTCAGCCCTCCCGGTAGCAAGGCGACAGTCCACACATTGAGCACCGACGCTCCAATTTAATTGGTATTATAATTAATAAAAATTTAAATATAATGCATTTTACAAATAAATACATACCTAATTTTATCTGCTCGTACCTGTTATTTTTAACTAAGACACAAATATATATTATCATTTGAAATTTATCAGTTAACGTGGCATTATCAAACGAACTATCTTAATTATCACTCGCAGTGTGATAACAGTACTTATACATTTTAATCAAAGCGTGTGCTAATCACAAAAACGTACGATAAATACGTGCCTTTGGAAATACATATAGCTAATTCTATTATGCTCTGTTAGGATGGCATTGCAAGCATGAATACAGTAAGCAATTGGAAATATAAGTATGCTATTAAATAACTGAAATTTCATTTTGGACGTGTAAATGCATACATAATAAACGCCCGTATAGAAACAACTAGATGAAAACAAACGGTCATTCTTACAAACTTTCGGATTTATAATATTAGTAAGATAATATATTGTACAAATATTATAAGTATTTTGAAATTTCAAAAGCGGACAAGAACGTACAGATTACTTTGAGTCCTGCCATATCGTCATGTTATATTCAAATTACATTAAAGTCATGCAATACAAGATTTATTGCGATAGAGTTTAAGTTGTCATAGGCTTTAAGAGATTTTGTCAACATTTGTAATCAGCGTACATACATGGCGTAAGACTTAGACCAATAATTTTACCATACTATAATTTATGTATGTCAAATTCTTACCTTGAATTATTTTAGGTGATTATGTCATACTTACATTAGATTGTAACGTATGAGATATTCCGCCCTCTGCTTTCCAAAGTCTCCATCAAACACCCTTCACAAGTTGTCTGTCCATCTCGGGCAAAAGGGACGCTACGCTTGCAAAAAACTTAATGTGATAAAAATTGTGAATATAATTTGAGACGACGTACAAACTTTTGTGTGTATGAACATTTCTGTTTGTAATGGTCTGGGTATTTTCTATGTATAATGTGTATGTATTTACAAAAAAAATATATAGCTTAACTTGGGGCTAGGTGGCGCTGTGTGAATGTCAGTGGACATTTAATTATTATTTTATTTATATAATTATTAATTTTGATAACAAATAATATAATTCTGTACAAAACACAATTTTTGTAAAGAGCTCTCTTCTTGCTGGATTCTTCTCAGTTGAAAAGTACCGTCCGAACCAGTGGTAGCTTCATTTGATGGCTTAACAGTTTTTACTATTCTGTTATGATGATTTGTGTAACAGAAGTTGCTTGTTATTTTGAAATTGGCATGGTAGTCATTGGATCCAATGGTGTTAATAATAAATCGCTTTGAAACCAATTAATTATTTTGATCATTTTTGTGCAATGATGTTACCGTAACAATTGATTCAGTTTCAAACTTAAGTAATAGATCCCGGCCCTACCAAGTAATGATAGATTGAAATGTTGGTTTTTAAACAATGTTGGTCAAACTTATTGAAGTCTTGATCTATTTATACCTTTTAGCGATGCGATTAAACAAACAAATGTCGAGATGATAATTGGTCGGGTTTAGTCACTGTTACCATATTTTAAATAAGTTCTTAATTTACGTTTAATCTGAGACGAATCGACCAGCTAAGTGGAAAAATAGAGCGTCGGTGGCTCAATGGTGTGGACTGTCGCCTTCCTACCGGGAGGGCTGAGGTTCAAATCCGACACGTACCAATGTGTTTTCGAATTTTCGAAAATTATGTACGTTATCCGACGCTCTTACGGTGAAGGAAAACATCGTGAGGAAACCTGCATGCACGCCTGCGAAGAGATTCGAAGATTGTGTGTGAAGTAGTCCAATCCGCACTGGGCCCGCGTGGACAACTAAGGCCTAATCACCTATACGGGTAGGTTCGTGCCCTCGGTAGGGATGCCTAATGAGCTGATGATGATTAAGTGGAAAAATGACGAAATACTTTTAACACTTGAACGTTATTGTTTTCTGACTGTCCCTGTTATTGTTATTGGTCCCTTTGTCTGTACCGTCATCTTCAAAAAAGACAACAATAGATTTCCTATTTTGGCTCGATTTGTCAAGAATAAAATGGAATTATTAATTTTGGACACGTTCATTTTTATAATACATTTTATTTTTGACTTACCAATACGAACCCTTTGACTTACCATAATGGCAAGTGTTATTGCCTAGTACGCAATTCCCTAAATCTTAAAATGCAATTGATGTTAAGGTACAAAAAAGCATGAAGTTCACCTACAAATACGTTCTTAGATCTGTAATATGATTGAAGTTTTCACTAGGCTGAGTGCAAAATACTAAATTTCCAGACATCGAATAAACGAATGACTAAGCACAAAATAAATATCAAGTAATTCAAGATTAAAAAAAAAATATCAGATTCGTATTTTTAATGTCTTGCAATCCGGCTGCCTTTGTTTTTATTCGTTTGAGAAAAGTGCACAATTCTCACTTGTCATTCACAAAATGTTTTCGTTTGGCATCGTGCCCTTTGTTTATCCACAGAATGGAGGATCTCACGCCAAATATCGCACTGTTGTTAGACTGCTTATTTTAGAATGAACGCTTCACGTTTTAGAGCGGTATTTTTAATAATGTATCGTTTTAAATGAAAGAAGTTAGTTTTAAGAAAAAAATAACTAAAAAATGTTTTGTTCATATTGTTGTAGTGAAATGAAATGGATTATAATTTATAATATTAAGATAGACGTACATATAATTTCTAAAATTCGTAATCACATTGTTACGTGACTTTGAAACTGCGCCCTCCCGGTATCAAAGCAACAGGCCACACCAATGAGTCACCGACGGTCTTCATAATCGTCGGTTTGAATTTTCTTATATTTTCCAAGTTGCTTCTGAAAGATGTCATATATTTATAATTATGCTAATTAAGATCGTTATTGAAAAAAAATATAAATAAAACACTTATCGTATTACATTTAAATATTATAAAATAAAAAGCAAAAAAGTACGGAATCGTATAAATTGAGTGAGCATAATAATACTAAACTATCATTTGTATTTTTAGTATTAAAAGCGAATGTATTAAAAAAATCTGTAGAAGTTATACTTTAGAAAACGTTTAAACGGTTTTAATTTGACAAATATGTCAGCAAAATTTTAGTTGATTTTCAAATGATAATTTTTAGGAAACATTAATTAAACATTTTGTACGTTAAAGTTTTTGAGTTGGCACACAAAGTTTTTAAGTATATCTAACTTAATATTTAGAATAGTTATGTAATTATTTTGTCACTTCAAACGAGTATGTATAGAATACAAAGGTGTAAAGGAGAAACGGGATTAATATCAGCAACATTTGAAGGGCTAACGCGTGCGATTTGTCTTATCCTATTTGCGATTTGTATAAAACATATTGCTCAGCCAGCTTTTTCGAATACAGAAAGAATGACGACAGGCATACGATTGTCTTCGTTTGCGAATTGCAGCAATATTTACGAGTATCGGCAGTTTGACATTTGACATTGTTCAAATCGATACATAATTGATTTGTTTATCACGCTGTGGTTTATTATCTGCGGGTCAACGTTTCGTTGACGATTCATTGAGGGAAATGCGAATAGTGATGTTGACTGATATTTCAAAAAAAAAATCAAATTTACATATATTTCGTATGATTTTATAGAATAATTACGTTATCAAAGTTCATGGTAATCGATATACCTTTCTAATAAACTTGTAAAAAAAATAGGTACTACAAAGATACAGTCATTACGATTCGATAATTAATAAATGTTGTATTTAGAAAATCGAAATAAGCGGATTATGTTGATTAACCAAATTTATTCAGTTTGATGAAATTTACATTTTTTTATGGCATAAAGTAAACGGGTCGACCAGTACGCTCATCTGATGGATCAATAACAAGATGTAGTGATTAGTTTTTGTCAACACTGCTCTACCCGTCATTTGCGACGTCAGATATTTGGTTCTCGCACTTTTTGTAATTGCAATTAAACAGGAAAAAATACCGAAACAACAAAGTAACATGCCTACAATGTAGTAAAGTAAAACTATCGCCGAAAATATGAACACAAGTGAAACTACCAGTATCGGTGCAAAAACATGAGGGTGATTTCCCTTTCGCAACACCCCAGTTAATCTACATCGGAAATGTTCACCGCGCGATTACATCCGAGCGGCGACAATGCTGGGACTACAATTGGTGTATTTACCCTACTTTAGTGTTGTGGTATTGGCATTGTGTTTTATAGTGGTTATGCGGTAATGACTAATTGTGTTAGATTTGGTGATCAAATGACCTTATTTAAATGTAAAATTCGATTTGTATACTTGATTATTTCAGTTTTAGCCTATAGTTACTGAAGATTTGCATTTTATTAATGTAATGAATAAGCTAATTAAGTAGGTACTTGCCGGTGGTCATTCCGCCCTCTGGTGTTTGGACCTAGGGCCACATGAGTAGTGGTGTGCACAGAGATTATGAGCAGGGTATGCAAAGTGAGTGACACTAATCGCAAAAACAATATATATTTTTCGTTTTTTCCAAATGTACTGCTGGTGATGACAGCAGATCGCCAATGGTTTCAAACCTGTAGAGGAAATTGGGCGAATAAGTGAGTCATTTAATATATTGGCGATTTTCGGGGTTTTCTGGACGCACAGGGTATGCACTGCTTATTTGCATACATAGAGTGCACGTCACTGCGCATGAATGGGGTATCCAGTTTAAAGCTGAGATACGTTCATGAAGAACTGGATATATATTTTTGTAAAACATATGAGCAATAATAACAAGTAAAGGCGTATGTATATTCTTAGCGTACATGACATTTACTTAACATTCCAACCGTTTTTAACTAATCAATATGTATGTGTGATACATAGCAACAGTACAAAACGAGATAAACAATTAACATTTATTTTATTCTTTGAAAAGAGAAAACATAAAAATGTTTTATGATGATGTTCATTTTCATAACTAACTTGAAGTTACACGGCATAGCTAAGCCTAGTTAGACATCAACTAATTACGCATACTTTTTGCTAGGAATGCTTTATTTATTAAATGATGCTTAAATGATATAAGTTGTTACAATAATTAAATTAATATACAAATATGTTTATATTTTCAAAATATATATGAAGAAAATAAAGTGATTCATCAAACAGGTCTTTGAGTGCATTATGAATCTATGCGAGGCAGCGAGTGATATAATTGTGCGAGCTGAATTGTAAAAAGGTGCAAAAGCAAAACATTCAATACATACTAACAAAGCAGTTTCATTCACTTGCCTTATAAATATCGTATTAAAACGTAGGAAATATTGGTTTATGAAACTGCCTATCGTGGAATCATGAGGGCTTTGAAAGTTAACCCTTGGATTTCTTTAAACTTGCAAATAAAATAATTGGTCTATTTCAACTTGTTTCAGTCCTCTACTGTATTAGAATAGAATACAATTACACAGTAAACGTTATCTGTACTAATTATATTGGTTTTACATAAAAAAAGACTATCTGAACGAAGTGTCTCACAAAGTTGAGCTGAACAATAAAGCTTTACCGTAGATTACCTACGAGGTATTTCCAATGCAACCCTTCGTGTTTAAAAATAAAAACGCTCCACTAAAAGGAGAACTAATCTTATCTCCAAGTGTTTCTAATGTTAGTCTTAAAATATTTGGTTTTTGTTCGACGAGGGTCGTCGGTTACGAGAAACGTAATGACGTCATAAAAGTAGCAGTAAAACAAGTCTGTAATGTTTGTATGCTATTAACATGCATTCTTGGTGCATAGATATTTTGTAAGGCCCTGTTATGCATGAAGTTTGCGATGTAGTTAACATTTTAATTTTATTGGCGGGCTGTAAATTGTTTTAACATTTTAAGCCTTGTTTACTTACGTATGTGTACGTTTATTGGGCCCATTGTGAATACTTATTTAAAAAATCTGTATATTTGTGATTTACAAAAGTGATTCTTAAGGATTATAAGTACTCAGTGAGAAAACTACTTCAATCATTGCTCTTATAACAGCAATCACTTGCTCTCATAACACATACTGATGATCGTGATATCGACGACTCGTTTCTAATGATACAGAAGTTCCTCCTTGAATCATTATCACCGTTATCTACCGTGTTAGTAAATTTTATGATTAGATGTTTTCAAAGCCGAAGAATTTTTAATCTATTCGTTGCAATGATACGTGAGGTTAAAAATGAAAATAATTAATGTTGAAATTAAAGTACCTCTTCTTTACCATCACTTTTGATCATAAAGTCAGCTTTGGCCATACAAGATTAAAAAAGATTTCATTGACCAGTCCAGTGCTGGACATGTATATGTCTCCGACTCTATGACAGATAACCCGGTCCTCTGCTTTTCTCATTCAATAATAATAATCTTAAATTAAGTGATTTTTTGCTTTAATTAAGTATGTAATATAAGAAGCTCTATAATAGCGCTATAAAGGCTTTACATGAAAAGCGTAAAATACAAGTGCATGTTTTTGTAAAGTCATACCGCAATAAAAATATCAGTATATGTAGGCCCCTAGGGATCTTGTTACCTGAGAACGCCGAAGTTAACCATTCATTACGTTTGAGATAACCATCGGTACATTGCATACACCATACAAGAAATGAGTACTAAGTACTCAGCACACGGACGTGTTTGCCCTGCCTTCACCACGAGACACATTAAGATGTGTAAGCGATATTAGTGCGTTCAGAAACGACAGACAGTTGGGAATCGATTTGCGTATAGTGGTAATGAGGCGCGCGTAAGCGTTTGCAGGGTTGTGAACATGCTTCCGAGTATTGCTATGTTTATTTCTATGAAACTATTATTTTTGTCTAAATGCCTCTAAGGAAAATAGTAATCGTTAACTTTGGTCTGTTGTTTCTATTTGCGTTTCTGTTAAAGCGTTGTTAGTTGATAAAATATGCATAAAATAATGTCAAGGTGTATTCAATTCGTAATATTACGCAATGCAGCAAAATAAATCCGTTTTATGATAACTATTTTAAATAACGCAATGCAGCAAAATAAATCCGTTTTATGATTACTATCTTAAATAACAGGGTTGGTCGCTATTTTACCTTTGCTCCGTCCTACAGTCAAATTAAACAGGCAGACTTCAAAGAAATCAATGCTAAAAACTAATAAGCAAATGTTAGGTTAAATAATCTCACTGCAATAATAACAACATAGATACGTCATCCATGAACTACAGATTAAATTACGATCTCATCGGATAGATTATTTTTATACTTCTTTGTCGCAAACAAGCTACGGCCCGCCTGATGGTAAACGGTTACCGAAACCTATGAACGCTTGTAATACCAGCAACATGCGCTTGTCGACCATTAAAAGATACCTCTAGATACACATTATTTCATATTTTTTAGCAGTGCTCTCTTCGTTAGGTATTTGTATCTGATGAAAGTGAAAACTGCCGCCAATACATTTGCAACAGAAGAAATGCGTTGACGGCACAAATTTATAAAGTTATAAATTTGTGGTTGACAGTTTAGAATACGAAACAAGATTAGTCCGTAGATGATGTAAACAATTTTATTTAATTGTTGATGAAGTGTCACAAGTAAAACCCATGTCCAGCCCTATTGAAGTTGACTGTAGTTCAGCCGGAGGACATTCTCGGTCAAGTATTAGGTACCTGTTAGGCCGCATCTCGCATTAACGACAGGCAGGTGATAAAACGTCTCCGGCGATAGGTAACGGTCTTGATGGCTGTGTGAAAGAAACTGTCCAATCGTGACGTTTTTGTTTAACTCACAATATATACATACTCACAAGTAAGTAATTGTGAGATGAAAGTAATGAAGTATCTGAAACGGACAGAATTAGCATGCTCTTTTATCGAACATTATGTTTCTGAAGCGGAAAAAAAAGGACCGGGATATCTGGCGCAAAAAGATGTTTCTTATAATAAAATTACCTCATGAGTTGCTGGATTATTCGTAGTTGAAAAATACAGTTGGAACTGTGGTATATTTGAATTTAGTAAAATTATGAAAATAAAAAAAAATCAAACAAACATTTCTTGTAAAAATTACATTACTGACGTGAAGACGACATTTTGACGAATAATAACAAAAATAAAGGCGTTATTTTCGATTAGTGTCTTCATTTTCGATGTCATTATGTTTATTAACCTATTAACATCAGGATAATTTGACTGAATAATGATGCAAACGTGAAGATAATGTCGTCCTTTATGTTTTTATAATGGACATACATATACCTACATTTGTTTATGTATTATTTATTACTTAAATGTTGGATCATCATCTAAAATGAATTAATGTTTGTCATGACCTTGTATGCTTTTTAGTGTGGTGCGCTACAAGTAGGTGAGGTTTGATAAAATTAGTCAGTAGGTACTTATATTATATAGATTGATGTGACGTCACGGTCCACGATGAAATATTACTTTTAAATATATTGAAGCTATATTGTTCAAAGTCCAAAAATAGATGTGGGTTCTCCAAGTGATGTTTCTCTACTTTGTCAGGACACAAGAGTCTCGTTCAATACTTAATTTAAAAAACAATGTATCACGGATATATTTGTGAAATTGGCATGAACCCCTAAGTTATTTGCTATGAACGTCTTTAAATTATGCTGGGGTTGATACATACTCAGTTTTTACAAATCTACATCGTGTTGCATTACGCGAGGCGTTGTAATCAAATCGTATAAGTAGGTAACGTACAAAACCAAGTAATCGGTGCACATTGTGTAGTTTTTATACCATGTACATATAAGTGCTATTTTCGTATGCATAACTGTTCGCAAAAATTGCAATCACAGTTGATAAGAACATTATTGTTGTACCAAACGCATTGGTGGAACGATAACCGCTGGCCGGTAAATGGCCGATTTTACAACATGTTTTGAAATATGGAAAATTTAAAATTACACGGTGTAAATATGTATTTTATGTATTGTATTTTGTTTCATTTATGATAGGATTATGCAACTGTTTTAGCCATAAAAACGAGTGAAGTTTAGTGCGACTCATAAAGAGTGCAATGTACATATTATAAAGTCTACGTGTTAGAAAGTTATTTAACACTGAAATGAGTTTTCAAGTAGGTAATTATCGTGCGATTTCTCTGATTAAATTAGCCTCTTGTTTGCTTAAGTGATTATTAGTGTATTTGATGATGATGATGAGAAGTTCTAAGAATTAATAAGAATCAACAGAATTTTAGTACATAGGAATTTATAGTCACAACTTTTAAACTTGTTGTACCTAATATGAGTATAGTATCGCTAATATAGAGTCGTATCGACTAGATTTCGGATTTATATTTTGTATCAAATTAACATTCACCGACATTATAATATATAATACAATGTCATCGAGCCTTGATTTAAGCGAGCATCTTGTTCTATGAGTACTAAACGACGGATAAACCATGTTTTTATACCTTTTTTTTGTAAAAATATACAAAATATTAATAAACAAAGAAACATCCACTAAACAAATACACATGTCATGTACCTATACTCATGTTTTCACTGTCCAGGTATCGAAGCCGAACCTTTGGTTTAATAGCCGACTTCTCAACTTTTTCACCACATTGGTCATCATTCTTAATCTAATAATATTCAAAAGTAATATTCTCAATCTTAAAATGGGAAAAGAATGCTCTGAGGGCGATAGAATATTCAAGAATTAGCCTGACAATGCTGTGTCAGTGACACATAAGTCCTCATTTTTAAGAAAGTACCACCAAGATTGTTATAAAGTGAAGTTAAGAGTTACATCAAAAATATTAACAAACTTAATGCACAACTAATAACATAATATAGTGCAACTCAAACTCAAAATACCTTTATTCAAATACATCGTTTACAGATACTTTTGAATCGTCAATTATTATTATTATATTTTTTATGACTCTACCACCGCCACCGTGTAATTATCTTAGAGATTCGACTTTATAACCTTATACTGCACTTGGAAACAAGATGGTTTACTGCAACAGTGATGCCTGACGATGTTTCCGGGGAAGATCTAAGCGCTATAACGCGTTAAGATCTTCCGCGGACCAGAAATAGATAGAGTTGTGGTACCCACGCAGACTACCTTTTACATACACCTCCCTCAGTTCAAAAACCAAAAATTATTAACCAATGCAAAACCATGTTCAACGCATCCAATCCATTCCCATTGATAAAGCAAGTCAACGGGCGTGTGTTAGATGGAACCAATTGTCTGGTATTGCAATTGTGATCCGGGCGGTCGCGCGATGAATTTTAATTAGACCAACAACGCGTGACGCTGTTGGTTCGCGAGTAACGATCTTGTCACAACAATAGTGTTTATGTTTTGCCTTCGCAAGGTAATAGAGTTGTTAATGCGCAACGGTGGTAAAAATAGAAACAATTCTGTTGGAAAGGTGGTTAATCTTAAAGCTTAACTTGCAGACAGGCTCAATGTGTAGATGCTATATGTGCCAGTTGCCATTTCCATCCTCATCTTGGACATTTTTTATGTATTTGTGCGATGAATACCTATTCGAATAATTAGCTATTATTAATAATTCATACCTTTATAGTATATATTGTTTTCTATTTCTTTGCATTTTGTTTTACACGTACTTTTGAGATGATAAGCCAAATTGAGCTTACAAAATTGTCTTAAGTCATTAGGGAATATAAATTTATTAGCATCACTTTCTCAATGCATGCGTTAAAGTTATATTCACTTCTATAAAATTGTTATTGTTTTTTTCAGGTAAGCAAATTGGGGGACATTTACCAAGTATACGGGTGCGTATGCGTATTTACGAATTGTGAAACTTCAAAAACTTAATGATGCATTATTACGAAAAGTTAATGTTTAGCTAGGTAAGTAGAAATATTTTTTGTTACAATTTTTTTTTATTTATAATAAAAATAATCACTGAAATAAATATACTAAAATGAAGAAGTAGTTGCTCTGAGTCGCCTACAGTTTTTGAATTTTATTCTTCTGGTTTCCCATCATCCAACCATACTTCCTTATCATGGGACCTCTGAAGTATCTTCTTTCCAATAAAACACAATCATCAAAATTAGTTCATATACGACGGAGATATCCGCGAACCAACATAAAAAAACAAGTTTCCCTCGTTATCTCAGGCCTCCATCATCAGACCTTGACTTCTTTAAATGGACCACTTCTGAAGTATCCCCTTTCGAAAAAAATATAATCATCAAATCGGTTAACAAAAGACGTAGATATCCACGAACAAACGTAAAAAAAAACATATATACGGTCGAATTGAGTAACCTCCTTTTTTGAAGTTGGTTAAAAATACGAGATTATTAAATAATGTACTGGTGTATTAAAACTTTTTCAACTAGCTCAACAAAGTAATAAAAACTTTACAAAACTTAAACCAAGGAGGGTTGACTCATATTCGTAATTAAAATTCTTCATGCGTTAATAATTTACGGTTCTTTTAAATTACAAGGGATACTTTTTATAATAAAGAGGTCACTAAAACGTAAAGTAACTGCCACGGTTCCGGGCAAAGGTACAATTTAAATTCAGCAAAAGGTCACGAAGATCTGATAAAGTTAAAGTAAATCTTCTTAATTTAATATTAACAAGAAATATTAAAGGTTATTAGTAAGGATTTCGTTGAAATTGTAATTAAGCTTTTGCAATTATGTTATCTAGTAATTTCCAATGATATTAAATAACAAACATATTTAGTACATATTAAAAAGATTACGGAGTGATGCAAATGACTCAAAATTCGCACTGTATAATAATTTGAACACATACTACTTTCAGTGAAAGGCGTATAGTGCACTTAAGAACTGAACTCCAGAATGTAATATACCTAAAATTTTAAACCACGGGTTAGTAACAAGAGTTAACAATGATTACTATTAAGAGCCCCATACCGCCTCGTTAGACCTTCGCCTCGGCAGGTATCACTGTCTGCATTACGATCCGCTCAAGTTAACACACTGCCGATGCCGCCTTGTGAGCGGCAAACTTACGAACTAAATCTCCGCAAAATATAAACGTGACTACTAATTAGACGTTTTAGGGTATCCTTTGTGATCCCGACTTACGCGGCGTCGAAACTTAACAATATAACTTGCTCGACAAACGTCAGTTACGAACGCATGAATAGGGTCAGCAAAATGTAAGATATTGGCTATGGATTTTTCAACGTTGATTTTAATTTAATTTTTAATTAAGGAATATTGCTGTATAGTGACGAAAATTGTAGCAGTTTAATAGAACTAGAAAAATGCATGGTTTTAGATCCTTAAAAAGTATCAATAAATATTATTAGTTTATAATCGATTTCCAAATCCTTGCTGGGTTTTTTAGACTGATGTTTCTGAATCCGAAATATCTCCTATTTATCTCCAATATGATAAGATATTGGCTACAATCCCAAGTTTATTTTATTGGATGTTGAAATATTATTTCGTGGTCCGTAAGGCATATAAGGTGCTGCCGTCTTAAAATATAATCATGTAAGGACGTACGTCTGTTCGAAATCCCTATAATTGGTTTGGTTGTTCATAAATCTGATATCATGTTCACTTATCTGCTCGATGAGAAAGAAAGTAGTTAATAAATTCTCTGACCCCTAATCTACTAAGACAATAACAACATTTGATAGTAGTTATTCTTCTAATTGTGCCGTGAACCAGCATTGAATTTCGATTTTAAATTTTAAATTCTAATTGAAGACATTCGCATGTTAATTATACTTTCTATTATTATTAGACAGTGACATCCCTGATCAAAAGTCCCAGTCGTTTGCCCGGCCGGGTGTTGGGACCAATTACCGAGCACGTTACGATCCGACCACGGCCCGGGTCTGAAATATTGACCTTAAAAGGCCATTAGTGACCCGCCTTGGCCGTCGATAAGCCATATTTGACCGTTTGAGGATATGAACTTGCGATTGAGGCCAACGCCGAATCACCGTTCGAGATAGTTGCGCCAGGATTTCGGCATAATTGAAAACGTTAATGGGCTGATTTAGGTGCCTATTGGAATGGTGTTTATGGATTGACGCTTTGGTGCAACTGTTTTGCTGTTTTGGATAGCAGTTATTGCGAGTTTATAGTTTAATAAAATAATATCGCTTGTGGTTTAAGTAAATGGACACGTTACACATAATTTTTGAAACTTAGTCAAACAGCGTATAATATCTCACTGCAGAGACAATATAAAGACTCCTGCCCTTCCCCATTTTTCACCAGACATGCTAATGCCAATGATATGCCAGCAAAGAAGAAGGTTGAAGAGAGTTATACTATAACTTGACTGTCCGTCTCAATGACAACTCGAAGGCCGTCAAAGTTAATGCTCATGTATTACTTTCGAATCGTGGCAAAGCCTAACGTAAAATGCGGAAGTGTGAAAAGGTCACGAGATATGATACAGCCGAAGACGCTACTGGTCATCCGATTTATTATTCAATTGTTTTGAGTTGTCAGTGTATACCGTCGGCATTGTTCTTTCATATTATTGTCGATGATCGTGTTTGAAAATAATGAGTCACTCCTATTCAATTGCGAAATATAAGCCCAGCTCTGTGGTGTCACTTGTAATTATTTTGTCATGTTACCCGTTACATAATACTCGTACGTGTTCTGCGATGTTCTTTTATAATGATATGAAGTATCTCGACTCAACGAACACGAAATTCAGTTCTTATAGTGACGAGTATGATAAAAGGGTTGTCACGTCGTCTTCCCTACGGACTATGCAGACATCACTTCTTTTACACGATGGCAATTTCTTATTAATTTCGTACAGTACTCAAGTTTTTTCAAGAACCTATTAGTTGGAAACGTTTCCTCGAATTATGTAATGAAATAGTGTAGTATATGATATTTACCCGAATTAATTCTTTTTTAATATTTGATCATTATATGTTGAGATTTGAATAAACCGTATTAGGTGTCTATTATTGTAATTATATCTCCTATCATCATTGCATAATGGTAGCAGTATATCTAATCCAAAGGTTAGACCTCCCTTGATGAAAAATTACCGTTAAATACTAGACTTGGGCCACTTTTCTGCTTAGTTTGGCACGTGACAAGCTGGCGCGATTGGCTTGACTCTTCAATGGTATCAATGATAGGACTTTATTCTACCAAAGCCATTGTAAATGTTAATCAAATTCGTAAAGATATATTTCAATCAGATAAACTATACGGTTAAATATTCCTGTCTTAACACGAATGCGTTTTTGATCACCCATCGAACGACGGACCATTGCAACAGCTTAACTCGAGCAATTGTCAACTGCACGTGCTTGGCCGCTATGACCTCGAGCCAACAAGATCTTTATAATAATTATTAGGTTTGCACAGGTTTATTAAATATTATTCTATAATAACAAAATATTTATCTTAACTGATAGAGTTTAACGTTTATCTTAATGATATAATTGTGGATTCCTGTACAACAATTGCCTTTTGATAAGCAATGTTAATGGGCACAGATTCCAATTCTTTATGTACAGAAGTTACAATAAATAATACGATGAAAGGGCATATTTTGGTCTCGCGCAGTGCGGAGTGAACGTCTCAAGGACGGACCCTTGGAAGGGTCCGTGGTTCGGTCATTTTTCACAGTGCCTTATGGGAATCTGTCCTCTTTAGCTTGAGTACATTCCCGTCGGAAGAGGTCGGCGTAATCCTGGTCGATGAAAGCATATATCAAAAGTGTGCTGGCAGTTTTGAGCGCGTGTCCTAATTATTCATATCGATTATAAAATAAATGGAGAAGGTATTAGGGTCTAGCCAATGTGTAGATGGTGATATTCCAATTACCTGGAAAATAATTATATTTCATAATGTTAAGCAATATATGTTAATAAAAGTAATCTTTATGAACGCGCTGTCATATTTACGGTGGATTTCTTATTACTAAACTATGTATATTATTTAATCTGTGCTAATATACACAATACAGTTGGAAATGGGGACACGGAGATAAAGTAATAGTTCAATGTAGGTAACTAAATATAAATAACAAATGCATTTTATTGCTTATGAAGCCTTATAGAGACATAGTTTAGTTTTTATGAAAATGACTCCTATTGTAGTCTGACAATCACAATTTATAAGAAAAATAATATATTGTGTTTACATTTATCAATATAACAGCTAACTACATTCTTATTTGTACGTAATAATACTGCAACGGTAACTATCGGCCATTAAATGAATTTCCAACGTTATGAATAAATAATTTGGGACCAAACTCTAATTCATTTGTTTGTTTGCCTCATTTTATGACATTTTTAATAGTTATTGATTTAATGTAACTTTATCAACCTAGGATACATCTTATGACTTAAAAAAATAATTACCGAAATTGAGCTAGAAAGAAAAATCATTTTGTGTCATTAAAACTTTATCATCATAAAGCGGTCAATACACAAAACTATGTCCGGTTTATGAATCAACTGATAATAATAATTGGGGAGAGGCCTTTTTCCATTAGTGGATATTATGGCTGCACTGCAGTCAACTAACCCAGTTATACTCGTATCATAGTTATAGTAAGAAAATATACAGAACGTTTATTATTGTAATATCTAGGATTGTAAAATGATCATGAATATGATTATGAACTCTCAAATTGCATATTAATATGAAATTACAGTTAGGCTAAAAGTATGATTATAAAAACATCAATACTAATAAACCCTGTATAGGCTTTAGCCCTTTTTATGATTTTTTAAATCAATAAGAACAATAATTTTATAGGTGACAGTTCCCATTCACCATCACATAGGCTTTTTGCTTGAACGTAAAATATGTCATAACAAAATCCTTGTTTCGAATTGTCGTGGTAGTATCTAACAATATATTGTACGTATGGTCGGTGAAACCCATACTGTTAGTAAAAAGAGCACGCAAACCGTTATGGCGTACACATAAATATGTGGAATCTTTGCAGGTTCGAGCGCGGACCGTTAGTGCGCCTGACCATTCATATTGCATTGTTCTTGCAATGCTTACATTGGCGGGTCGCTTGGTCTGAGACACGAGAGAAAAAATTGGTAATTTTAATTCAAAATTTTTTTTTATGATGAAGTGATTAATTAAAGCAATAGATAATGATAAGGAACAAATGTTAAAAAGAGACCATCACACAGCTTTACCTGAAGCAAGTCTGATATGGCGGGATAAATAAGAAAAAAACCCTTAGCCCACAGAGACGATGTAGTATATAAATATTTATTGCTGTGTTGTTATATTATATCCATTTACGGATTTTAATTGGTTTATATGTGTTTATTGGTTATCTACCTACTTGTTAACGCGCCATAGTAGCTCCTCTTATCTCATCAACGTTGTATACGGAAGACAAATGTCAGTGTACATCCTTTGATTGTTCTGACTACACTGCTTGGACTCCCTTTCAATCCAAGTCCGAAAATTGTTTTTTTGTTGTACGTTGAACATACATATTTAAATTACTTATTGCTTAGAACAATTTGAGTTTCTGATTATACATAACGAGTAGCTTCTTGTTATTCGCATTTGCTGATATAACATCATAAAATATCATTACCTACTAGGAATATTTAGAGACGTTCCAGGAAAAAACAACACTAATCTATGTAATGTTTTATTCTTCTTAATAAACAATTAATCATCGGGCTTTACTGTGCCTTGCGAAAGGTCAATACCGAGCCCGTCAAAGAGATCAACGCATTTGAATCCTGTAATTGCATTATTTATGATATATGTGCTCGCATATAAGTGTAATTACGCAATGGCACCAGTCGCCTATCGCTCACATTGTGACTCCAACACAAGAGTCTGTGTTAGTATTATAAACGCATCACAAAGTGAAAGAAGAACAAAACTATACTTCCTTTTAGAAGTGCCAAATGTTTTGTTCTTTTACTGTTATGCACTTATTTAGGTCAGCGCTGAGAGCTGAATTAATCTCGGTTGTATGTGTGACCCCGTTTTTTACTAAGGCTCATCTTTATGTGAAAAAATTGATGACTATGAAATAGATGGACTTGTTTATTTGTGCGTTTGCAGCGAATGCAACGATTTGTATGTGTTTGCGTATTTTATTGTCTTAATAAGTAATTGGATGTGGGTCATCTTTTTTCTAATGTTAGATAGAAAGTATGTTATCTTGTACCTTTTGATGAAGGTTCCTGTAGAAATGCGTGTACCTAATAAGAGAACCGAGTATTTATTATACTGGCTCTTTAGTCAACTAAGCCCGCTCGAACTTATCCCGCTGGATGAGTTGACCTAAACCATTTTGCCCTTAACCTCAACTGCTGCTTGTTTCCTCCTTTAGTCCAGGCCAACAGGCTATTTGGAATGTGTTATCATGATTTTACCTACTTTATCGAATTCCACTTAAAAATATCGTTATATCTCATTCAATTGGCGGCTTGACGGTAATTCCAACTCATGTCATTATCTTTGATTCCAGGTCTTATCTATTAGTTCAAATAATAATGGTAATAATACCCCTGAAGTCTAATCTAATAATGATAATCCTTTGATAGCCTAGTATTTATGTTCATAGTTACCTAACGAGTACCTATAATAAGATTTGCAATAAGCCAGTCGTGCGAACAGATGTTTTAACCACAAACGCTGGGAATATCGTAGGCAGTTGCTCTCTACGTCTATATATTTATTCGTAAATCGCCGACATCGAAAACAGTTTTGTTTTTCTACTAGAGCTTGATACAACTTTTGTCTTTCGTTGCTTAGTGTAATCAAAGTAATAGATTCCAGCGTTTGTTGGACTTTGAGTAAATAATTTACCATCTTATATCTTTTGGTAATGCACTTTTTTAAGGTTGAACAGATATGGTCAGCTTGCCCTTTTTTAGATATTTGAAATTGTTCTACCATACCTAGATAGGTTACTAGCATTCAATTATATCATGTAACAAGCGTTAAATTATATCTATGCCAAAAAAATAGCTTAACGTCCTTCCCTAAGCGCAGAATTGACTTTATTTTAAATCAGTTTATTAAGACTGTAACGAGTTAAATAAACAGTGAGAAGTTGCACTGTATGCATATGTAATTTAGGATTCGAATCTATAACTAATATTTTTGAAACTGCAATCTCAATTCAATTAACGCAATAAATAGCAGCGAAATCTATAACTACTTTATTTATGATTGTTGACTTGAGTACCTACTTGTGGGTACTGCATAAAATAAATTTACAAGCGACAGATAAGAGAATATGGTAAAAAATAAGTATTTCCTTTAGGTAAAAGTTGGTAAATAAATTATTTCCTATGAATTATTAATCAATGCGGTTTGTTAAAAGCGGATGAAAACAATCAAGCAATTTGAATAAAGTGTAGAGCACATTGAACTTCGTTCTTCTTATTGTTGTTGATTCATTTTGAGTGGTTTAGCGTTGGATTAAGTTTGTTTGAGAGTGACATAAGAAATACGAAGTAAGTTTTATGCCAAATTGTTAAAATACATTTTTGAAATATAAATAAATTATTCACATTCAAATTATTCAAAAACGTAAATAATTAGGCCAATTTATACTTTCTAGAAATCATTCTTAAACGTAAATAATGTATAAAATATATATTATCAAGTAAATGACTCTGAACCTTTATTTATAATTAAACACGTATAGTGGATATATTCGTTTAAATATTTTCACTAACTTTATACTAATTTTTTCATGCTCTGATGGTTTTTAATAATTAGAAAATCTTTATTGACAATTTCAATGAATATATATTTGTAGGAGTTAATTTGTGAATTTGTGAGAGTATAAGAATTTGTAAGAGTTTTGAATATATATATATTCAAAACTCCTACAAATTCTTCATTACATTCTACAAGCTTCGTAAGGCTTAACTTATTTTAGGTAGCACTGTAATCCGTTAAGAATTAGCCCGTTTGGTAGCCAACCTGTCGCTTGTTATCAACCATGTAACTACCAAGGCCGCTCAGAACTTTGATCCAAGATCGATTGTTGGTAATAACAGTTTTCATAATAACATTATGTCATACATCAACCGGCTAATAATGTGCTACCGGTGTGAAACAACCTAAGCTTATCAGGATTTGATCGTAATAACAAATACGCCTGAAGCAACTGGCCTGTGGTACCCACAACACAATATTCGACTTTGTTACGGTAGAAATAGAGTACACAGCAATATGTGTACAAGGTTATTGTCAATGACCGCTAACAGTACCATTGGGACTCATTAATAAAGATTTCTCATTCATAGTGTAGAATAACATGAACCGGTTCTGTTTCATATTTAGGAAAACTTATGAATAATGCAGGTATTCATCCAGTTATACAGTGATTTGGTAAGTGCTTCTTACAAAGACTGATTTTTTAACATTTTATTCATACTGATGTCTTTCTAGAAGATGTAATGAACAATCATATCTTTCCGATGTCTAAAGATACTTACAATTTCGTATAATATGAGTAATAATAAAAAAATGACATGATAAAACATTGAAGGTTTACAAGTTCGTATAATAAAAATGAAATGGAATTACTAAATCTGAGGCTGGGTCAGCGGCTGCTTCAGCTGAATTCAACAAAATTCGTAAATATGCCAACCTGACCAACACAGTTTTATTTGAACCTTTTGCTGTGGAAACGTTTGGACCGGGGACCATGTGTCCATCGTGTATATCGGGATTTAGTAAAACGTATAGCCGAATACACAGGGGACAGGCGAGTAGGTGCCTTTCTTGGTCAACGTTTAAGTTTGGCTATACAACGCGGGAATGTTGCCAGACTTATGGGTACTATGTCACAGACTAGGAACAGTGATCTGGGACACCTTTTTTACGTTTTGTAGATTTCTTAGTTTATTTTTATACAGTAAAGCTAAATGAATGTTTTTATTTACATATTTTTTAATTAAATTTGTATTCCAGGTGATTAATACCAAAAATTTGATTCCAAACTAACAGACGAGTTAATTAATAAAAAAAACTCTCTCTCGTATTATTTCTGAGTTCCACGATTAGTTTCGTCGAAACTATACGCCTGTTTCAATAACCACGCTACGTATTAGGAAACCTGTTAAATATACGTGTACCGTTAGAGCGACCCGTAACCGACGGTGTCTCTACAAAGTAGGCTTTATTGGATTACCCGACGGTCATCGACGCCGTGTGTCCCAAAAAAAAGAACATGCCTGCCTCGAGCTTCCGTTATTTGTGCTATTGTTTTGTTTGTACCTATCGTCCTTGTTGTACGTAGTGGCTGGTATTCTCAGTTGAACGTTTGAGGTTATAAATAAGAGAGAAGGATTCTACTGCAGGGGTTCTGTGAAAGGCGTTAAGCGTTTGTGTTGGAACTTGGCATGTGCGAGTTTTGAAGCATTGTGTTTTATAACAGCTCTTATGAAATTTGAAACCTGTTTAGTATTTTTGATGAGAACATTTTTGGTAAAAAAGAGGAGAGTGTTAATGTCTGCGATAACCTATGTAATAGTTGAGGGGTCAACATCAGTGTGCACTAAAATGGCTATTTTTTATTGGTCTCGGTGTTTGCTACATATTATGTGATGAAAATGCATTTACAAAAAAAGTATTAGGTACATTTTTATTAAAAATGTAGTTCAAAGTACAAAGTACCTACAAGCTTCTTACTTAAATTAAGGTTTGATGGTGTTGGCTCAGGTTTGTGGAATTTTATATTTTAAAGGTTTGCTAGTTAGTAGGTTAATTTAAATGTTCAAGTTTCGTTACTTAACCGCGCGTTCAGCTAAATGATTAAATACTCGCAGTACAAAAAAACATCGAGCCAAAGACACGTCAAGGAAGATCTCAGGGAAACCTCATTTAATAAAAGGTATTTTTAGTTTCATTTATTAGTAAAGTCTTTTAGTGTTCTGCACCCAAAGCATAATACTGGTATCCTATCACAAAAACTATGATATTACTATGATGTCTGTATGTCTGTTCGAGAACAGTGATACCTGGAGTATTGGGTTTTTTATAGATCAAGTATTTGAGTTATCAGAAATACATATACTTGATCAGGAAGACCCATTCACGTACATGTGTACATTGTTTTGCTTTTATAAAATTGGTACCGAAATCGAAACTAGCGGGTTTTTAATATAAAATTTGAACTAAGGTTAAAGGTTAGATATCTTTAACTGCTAATCTATATACTACTCGAGATGTTTTTTCATACTGCATTAATGTCCCGGTCCTCCCTCTTGTAATCCAGCCTCCATTTTTCGCAAGTTGTCGATCCATTAGGCATGTTTAGTAAAATTTATGTGTGTATTTATGAAGTGAAATCGTGAAATAATAAAATTGAAGAGAAGTAGTCCTAATAAGAACTCCTAAGATGCTTTTAGTAATAGAGCCAGACGTTCATTATCTTTAGTTTTATAGAAGTTTGTTTTAAAATGTTTTCATATAGTTATTTCTTTATTATATTTGTCTCTATTAACATCGTTTCAAATGATGTCATTACTTACCATTGTAGCATACTTTGAAATAATATTTTAATTTAAATTAGTATTTATATTAAACCGAACCGATAAAGTTTTGTACTCACCATAGTAAAAAGTAAATTGGTCTCGAAGAATTCGTTTTTATAATTACGCCTTTCAAAATGTTCAAATTCTAAAATATTGATTTTAGTAAGACATCAAAGTAATAGCTAACTTCATTAGGTACCTTTGATGAATTATGAATTTTAACTTAGAAGCGGAAACTGTCTATTAGCTTTTTCGTTGGAAACTGAATCAATTAGTTTCATTTTACTTTATATTGATTTTTATTATGTAAGTCTTCTATAGTAAAAAATTTAGAACGAGCCATGGTAAAAGCCTTTGTCGAATAATTTTTTGAAGAAGAATATAATTAGACTCATACTTATCTTCCTATCACTGTTTAAGGATTATGAAGATTTCTGCAACGTAGATAGGTAGGCAGGACATTTTGTTAAAAAAGGTTTCTGTATTGTATTCTGTCAATAAATAAAGCCATTAAACATTTAGTAATATTAAAAATAGTAATATAAAATAACAAAATTGACAAACGTTTTTGTCGAGACATTTGTAAACCATGATTTATCGTCGCCCTGAGAGCATCAAAGACATTTATTTTTAACACTACTCTAAGTTTTTTTTATTGTTGTTTGCTATAATAAAATGGGAATAAACCGTTTTATTGTACATTTTTTATTTGTCATTTTCAGTTGCGCCATTTCTGAGTTATCTCTGAACCGGCGCTCTCTAATCATAATTCTCATTTGAGTTTTCATAATTATATCATTAAATGAAACGGGAAGTGGGACACCCTGTTTAATTGTTCTCCCCGTGCCGTTATTGTTGTCGTTATGGTAACATAACACTTTCTGATGCGTTAGGTAACAGCTAGTCTCGTCTGAATTCCAATTACTATTGTTATTTAGCTCTTGAGAAAAGATTAATGTCTTGTAACAACGGAATATGACATTCTAATTGTGTACGTTAATTTCATATCTCATTGCGTGATTCTTTGTTTGGGATTGTTGAGTGAATGGGTCCTTTTAATACTGCTTTAAGCAGTTAATTAAGAGCATATATATAAGACTCGCATCTCGTTTATCAAAGGCTCATGGTAATTCCTGCCAAATAATGTATGACGCTATGACTAGTTGCCCGCCAACAAGCACTGGTCTAATGTCAAGGATTCTAAAATCCTCAACGACTAGTGTGACTGGGGGAACCCTAGTGCCGATTTGGATTATAAGGCTGAAATAATGTCTTCGCACATTAGAGCGCATCACTAGAACAGTCAGACCAAGATAGCGCATTTTATTAACTACTCGTGTAAATTGAAGTATTGGTTTCATATTACCAAAACAGTCATACATAGTTTGATAGCTTGCAAAAACAAAACATTCCGTGTTTTGTTATTTTTATTGTGTTCACCTTATTTTTTTTTTGTCTTATCTGTTAGAATGTACTAAAATAATAAACATTGATGCCAATGCTGTGATTATATCCCTTCATCTAGTCATCACTAAATTGCCACACTGCTATTTCATGCGTTTCTTGTTTTTGTAGTAGATATTATAATTAAAGACCAATAAAACTACGAAACATACCACGAATTCAAATAATATAACAAAAAAGGACGTCAACAGAAGTACATAAAATCCTTATTTGCGTAATACGTCATGTTTCATATGTACTTTATACGCTTCATAAAAGTGTCACTTTTGATACATAAATATATCACTATAATCCATTCCAGTACTCGGGCACGCATAAATTTACATTAACGACATTTACGTGTAACTCACGAGTCTCAACATTACGTACGAGGTAAATGTATAAATTATTCCATCGAGGAATATCTAACACTTAATTAAGAACTCGAATAAGTTACGTGATGATTTTGCTTATGTGAATCCTGTTGAATGTATAATTATTATTGGAGGGTTAGTTTATTGATTATGCCTAAAATTTTACCTAAGGGATACTGTAAATAAGGGTTCGTCAATTCAACACATTTTGCCCGCTGTTTCAGTGACACGATTTAATACTAAAACCATAACGATTTGTTTTTATATGAGCAGCAACTGTGTTTATATAGTTGAAAGGTGAGACCAGTAGTGAACACTAGATGTAAGCTTTTCAATTAACATAAAGGGCGAAAGTTGCCACTTATCAGGCACCTAGATCAAGTGGTATGTATGAATGCTAACCTAAATTATGAGAACATCTTCCATGACATGATAAAATGTAAGGGACGAATTACGAATGAGGCTCTGACTAAACCCAGCCTGCACTGGACCAGTGCACTGCGGTTGGCTGAAAGGCTTCAACAATGTAAGTCATCGGATGACACTAAGTGGAGTATGGCTGATATAATGGTTAAATGTCTTTCAATACTCGTATGGCTAAGACAATGAAAATTAATAAAGATATCACAATGACTACTATAGTAACTGGTCAATCACACATATTTGTGATTAATAAGTAAATTAAAAGCTCTAAACTTGCTAATTATCAATAAAAAAAACGAAAAGTTCTTATTCCTGTATCCATAACACGATCTTGGCTTGAGAATTCGGCCTTTTATACGAGATTTTATTTATAATTAAACGTTACGCCTAAGGCAACGTTGAGCCCCGGACGTCTGCAAAGACACGAGACGCCCCGTCTGATTTTCGAGACATTTTTCATGCTTCACGAAGCGAAGTCAAGTTGAAATTTCAGCAGATAAAATGATCCTTGATGAATCTTATTAAAAAACTTAACCGTCCAACAAAATTTTCTCAGTGGGTTCCATTTTGTTGAAGATATTTCTTATTATTTGAAACAGGTGTAGTTATTATGAATACGTAAGATATTGTGAAGCTTTTAAATGCAAAAGCTATATATCATCGTACTTGAAATAGTTGTAATTATGTGATAAAGGTTATTCATGTCATAAATGTATTCTTGAACATAGATAATTCTCGAAAGGTCTTATTTAATAAAATATTCAGGCAGTTCCATTAAACATAATGAATCATCATGGAATATTGTTAGTATCTACACAGACCTCTCTCTTTTCGAATGTTCATAGGAATTTAAAACTTAAGATCACTCTGTAATGGACGTCGCTCTCTTTGGTGTGTGACCTTTGTGTGTCGCATTCACTTCGCGGCGTGACGTCATTATTCTTGTATTGAGTTTTCATCGGTTTTTGTTTTTGTCCTTTTAAGTCAAATCCCCTCAGCTGGTCAGATTATTTTATTGTTAGCGTCATACAGAAGACTACAGAAATTAAACGTGTCTTTTTTATTTCTAAAGTTCCTTTTTTAATTACTTGCATTATTATCAGTACTATGTTGTCAAGAAAAAAAAATGTATGTCGTTTTTATTAGGTATAGCAGAAGAGATGTTAAAAGATATATGAAATCAGGTAATATAATGTAGTATCATCATTAATATCAAATACGCAAATTGATTCGTAAATTCCACAAGACGATACAACATACTTGAAATAATACTGGCAAAATTAGAATGTTGTGGTTTAAAACACTTCCATCTCTTGGTCTTCAACGTATCGCAGCCAGAATTCTTCCCGATTTTCGAATCAAGCCAAATCAATTTTCATTAGATATCGCTGGAGGATAAGAAAGATTAAAAAAAATAACGAACTATGTCCTTGACAATGAACTTCATTGGGAAAGTGGAACTCTATGACGTGAAACTTGCTTTCCACATTTGACGACCATAAAGATATCTTTGTTTAAACAATCAGGAAATAAAATAGAATATCAAAATTATTCGTAACTGAATCCAAAGATTTTGATTAAACAAAGGAATTTTCTAAAAATGTTAATGCTTGAAATCGGCCATTAAATATAATGATTTTACTGGAACGGTATTTTCAAGGAGTGGTGCCCGAAGCAAATAAATCCCTTTTCTGTTATGTCGTTCGATTTATGTTTATTTAATTAGGGTTACGGTTCTCGTTATTTCGAAGCAAAATTACGATATAGCTTATTTATTTAAAATAAAATTCCATTTACTGTTATTTTTATATCATATTCAAAAACGATTTCTAAAAATGTTATAAGCTGTCATACGAAACTTTTGCAATTTATTTAATAAAATAATTATTTTGGGAAGCAGTAAAGCCCACCTCTCTCTCTCTCTCTTCAACCTATCGCAGTCCATTGCTGTACACAGGTCTCCCCCATTTTGCGCCAGATATCCCGGTCCGCCGCTTTTCTCATCCAGCCTCCACCAGCGACCTTTCGCAAGTCGTCGGTCCATCGGGCCGGAGGGCGACATAAAAAAGCCCATCGCATATTTTAAAATAATATACTTACGCGTAAAAACATCGTTCGATATACATTTAAAAGTTTTATGAAGGTACCTACTAAATACCATTCCACATAAGATGCCCGATCTTATGATTTTATGTCATCATTCATCATTTACGGTTTAAAGTCACGTGCAACATTGAGTTATTTACATTTCTAGTATAATTGAAGCCCTTTTCGTTAAGTGATTTCATACAAATTCTTTTTTTTTAATGTCAGACACGCTTGAGTCATGACATTAACAGAGGACACGGCCATGCGGTGGGACTGGCGAAAGCACAGTCACTTTCACCACCGTGACCTTTGACTGAAGAGGGGTTCGCTCGGGTCGAGGCAACCGATAGGTATTAGTGTAACGGTTTACACGGTAACTCTCATAGGACACGTTTCCGATATTTCGAAAGTGCTGTTCTGAAATGGTTGTACCTACATGTGTTTTGGTGACGTGCTATTTCTCATTTAAGTGTGTCATCTATAATAAATTGCCAAGTTTACCAACTATTGTGTGGTACATTATTTTGTGATTCCTTTTATAATATAGAATACACTGCCTTTTTTACCGTTCCAAAACGTGTGAAAAATTCTAGTCATTTTTGTTTTATAAAAGTCTCGTTAACGTCGAACGGTTATAGCAAAATGGCTTTTGGATCGCCGCATAGTTTAATACCCCAACTTCATTCCACCGCTGGTTACGCTTTGGAACAAGTTATCAGAACGGCAATGTTAGCGCTATATGTTTTGCATGCGAACTTTCACTATCGCATACGAGTGATTGGCGGGCACATACGGAACCGAAGAGATGGGCGAGCCCGGACATGTGCATTACTAATGTTTTACTGCGGCAAGCGAACCCTGAGCAGTCGTATTACTTTGTAATAGTATTTTTCACACTGACGCTTGTCCCAAGACGCTAGACATAATTTTTTCGCGGTAGGCAGAGAAACCCAGCTTAAGCAGCCCCTATTTTAGAATTCTAAACATAATTATTATGCATTTTTGGTATGATAATATAGAATAACTAAGCCTAATACTGCTGTAGCCGTTATCGCTAAGTTTTAACCAAAATTCTGCACTTCACCATAACCATAAAATAAATCAAATATCACAACACTTTTCGCACCTCATCACTATCAACATGGATAGAATCAGGAATCCCTTGACACCTGCAGCTTCTGTTCACTCCCGGATGACAGCTTTTGAAGAAGAGCTCAAGAAGGAACCAGTACCAAATCTGATAGCATCAAAACAATATCAGCTGATTCCAGTGCTTCGTGACTTTTTGGTGGCGTTGGAGCCCTTCAAAAACAGGTGAGATGCTTTCTGCTGAAGTTGATGGGATGGAGACGAGAAGCAGACGTAAGATGCTGTTGTTGCATGGTTCCCGAGGAGAGAGCGAAAACACTGTGCTGCCATTGTGCAGGTAGCCCACAAACATCTCTCTCTTCTAGTTGCAGCCCGAGGATGTCTTCGGTGCCCCATCGCATGGTCGCCATAGCACATCATCCGATAAGCCTCGCCCAGTGCTTTGTGAAGTTTGTAGCCCAGTGACCCGCGATGCGCATGGATGCTAAAGTTGGTCTTAAAGGAACAGGAATAAACCCTCTGAGTTCCTGACATCAGGAGACACAAACTCTTAAGGCGGCTCGCCTCAAGCTTGGTGTTACAAAGTGTTGACGCGTGAGGGGCATATTATTTATCTCGCCTCCGACGGGAAAACACTACATCACATCGCAGCAGGATCTGGCAAGATAGTCAGCGAGCCCCTAGCCCATGCACCGGCCTCTGATACCTGAGATGTCTAGTTCTGCTAAAGGGTTGAGGAAACACCACTGGCGAGTAAGCTGGTGCTGAGACCAAGCACGAATAGGACTTCCGTGGAGGTAAGCGCCTGGCGCCGTACCAAAGCGCACAAGGGTTCCTGCGAAGAAATGACCAACGGCTTAGAACACTGTGTTAATAAGCATTGTAAATTTTTTTCTTTTCTTTGTTTGTTTAATTTATTGCAGTACTACCGTGTTTTTAGTCGTGTAGTTGTGATGTTGTGCAAAATATATTCTTGTTTTAAGTGGGTTCTGATCATGTTTGATTGGAGTTTTTCATCTCACTCGTGTAGTGTTTGAGTAATATTGTTCGTTTGATTTTTCCTTGAACACTTTGTATTTCGTATTTCTATAATTCTTTTATTGTTCTAAATTTGAGGTAGTAAGTATTTTTTTTTTTTCTCTCTCTGTCAAATAATGTTAATGCTCGTCAAAGCTGTCAAATTTTTAATACATCTAAATTGGCTACGGTCATATATATAACAGCCTCATTGGTATGTTATTTTTTTTTTTTTTTTTAATATAATCATTTAATGATGTGAGGTAATGAGTGATGATCAATGGATTAGTCAAACCCTTCTTCGTATTTACTTTTTTTTTTTTTTTGTTTTGCGCATTGTTTTAATGTTTCTTTTCCTTTTTTTGTGATGTATTTGTTATGTGCTAACTATTTATATGTTAAATAAGGCTTCCGGCAGGTATGAAAGAACGTAGTTTTTGACGTCTTAAAATTCTATTATTATTATTTATTATTATGGATATAACATTATGTAATGTAACTAGTTCTAATCAGTCAGATATTTTGATTCTGTTCATCCGACACAAAGACAGTTTCAGCATCTCTCGACGAATCCCTAGAGCCATTTTGTTTTGTGACGTACGAAAATAATTTAATGTTATTCACATTAATGCGCGAGCATCCCGCACATTACATGGATATGCTTGCGTCATTTGACAACAAGATATCCATGCTATCTTGATATCCGAAACATGGCTTATTCCTCTTACTTCAACATCTTACTCTCTACTGGTTTCGTCTTGTCCGTAATCGATCGTGCAGTTCTACTACGCATGGCGGGGTAGCCATTTATATCCGTGAATATATCCCTTTCACTATAATTCACAAGTCCCCTCAACCGCCACCTGATGGTACGGCTGAGCATCTTTTTCTTGAACTTTCTTTTTCCCATTCTAAAATTCTTCTTGGTGTGTATTATAGTCCTTCAAGTAGTATTGATTACTTTAACTCTTTTGAGTTAATGCTCGAAGAGTTATCTCCTTCTTACAACCATTCAATAATCCTAGGTGATTTTAATACCTGCCTTGTAAAAAATGATTTTCGTACCAAAAAGCTTCTTTCACTAGTTCATTCCTGTAATATGTACATTCCCCCTCTGAATACAACTCATCATTTTCCAAATTGTTCACCATCTCTTCTTGATCTTATATTAGTTACCTCTCGTGAGCACATAGTTAAGCATGGTCAACTGGAAGCGGACCAATTTTCCTACCACGACTTACTATATCTATCGTACCGCATCCGACCTCCTAAAATCAAGCCGAGGACGCTGCTTCTCCGTAATTTCTCTGCTATGAATGGACAAACTACGTGAGGATGCAGGCAAAGTTGATTGGTCGGCAATTGAAAAACTTGAGTCAGTCGACGATCAAGTCACTTTACTTATATCTAACATTACTGAACTATATGATTGTCACGCTCCGGTACGTCCTGTACGCGTTAAGCACCTCCCAGCTCCCTGGCTTAACGATGAAATACGTGATTACATGGCGAGAAGATACGTGCAAAGGCCAGGTACAAAAACGATCCATCTGACAAAAATAGGGACAAATTTCGGCAAATTCGGAATCGCTGCAATACAAAGATACGGGACATACAGCGACGCCATATTCATAAATCTGTCGAGAATGGTGATCCAGCTAAAGTTTGGTCCTTCCTCAACAAACTTGGAGTTGGTAAATCGCGTACTCATCTTTCAACTAATAGTATTGATTTAAACTCTCTAAACAATCACTTTTTTTTTCTGCTGAAATGGACAGCTTTGTAAAACTAAATACTATAAATAATCTTAATTCAATGCCAACTCAAACTTTTCCAGCTTTTATCTTTCGCACAATCACCGCTTGTGATGTTATGAAGAACGTTCAAGCCATTTCCTCAAATGCCGTTGGAAGTGACTGTGTTAGTCGTGCAATGATTACTCCTCTCCTTGATATCCTTTCTCCAGTCATTGCCAACATTCTTAACAATTCCTTATCCTCCGGTGTTTTTCCTACCGTATGGAAGGAAGCACAAATTATCCCACTGCCTAAAAAACCTAATCCTAAATCTCTTTCAGACTACCGACCTATCTCCATTCTACCATTCCTCTCCAAAGTCCTCGAAAGTTGGTTCATCAACAACTTTCATATTTCCTATCCACGAACAACCTTTTGAACTCCTTTCAATCTGGCTTCCGTCCCGGTCATAGCACGACTACCGCGTTGGTACATGTTTCCGATGACATTCGACTGGGAATGGAACATCAGAAATTAACTGTCTTAACGTTGCTTGATTTTAGTAACGCCTTTAACACAGTAGATTATGATATTCTGCTCTCTATCTTGCGCTCTCAAAACATATCTCCAACGGTGATTGAATGGTTTCATAGTTACCTGTTTGGGCGCCGACAGCGCATTCGCGTTGAAGATACTTTCTCTGCGTGGTGTAACACTTCTGCCGGCGTTCCGCAGGGTGGCGTCCTGTCACCTCTTTTGTTTTCTATTTTCATTAATTCTATCTCTCTTCCGCTTACTTCTTCCTATCATTTGTATGCAGACGATCTCCAAATTTATTCACAAGCTCCGCTTTCTGATCTCTCAGTTGCTATCGAGGCTACCAACAGAGACCTCACCAATATTGCTGAGTGGAGTCGTTCCTTTGGGTTGAAAGTTAATCCAGCTAAAACTCAGACCATCATAATAGGTAGCCCCTGGTATATTGCACGGATTAAGCATGACTTGCTACCCCAGATCATCTTTGATGGAATTACTATTCCCTACAGCCGTAAAGTCAAAAACCTAGGCATTACGTTTGATGACTCTTTTTTGTGGAATCACCAGGTATCCGAGGTAAGTAGGAAGGTGTTTGCCGCTTACGGGTCTCTTAAGCGTCTTAGGAATCTTTTGCCGACCAAAACCAAAATAAACTTGGCACATTCGCTTTTCCTTCCTGTACTGGATTATGCAGACGTTTGTTATCCTGATTTATCTGTTCAACTATTAAATAAACTCGAACGTCTGCAGAATCTCTGTATAAGGTTTATATTTGGCCTGCGTAAGTATGACCATGTCTCCTCATATAGGTCCCAACTTCAATGGCTGCCTATTGCCCGTAGAAGGGACTGTCACATTCTTTCCCTCCTTTATTCCATTCTTTCCCACCCTAACACACCTCTTTATCTTAGGGCAATTTGCGTGCCAACTCTAAATTGACGCTTGACCTGCCATCTCACAAGACTGACTTCTACGGAAAGTCCTTCACAGTACGAGCAATCAAGCTGTGGAATGCCTTGCCCGAGGTCATTCGTCGAGCACCGTCTCTTGAGACTTTTAAGAGCAGTATCAAAAAACATTACTTGCAAGTAAGCGATAAATATTAGTGATCCTTATATTATTATTATTATTTTTTCTCGATCTGTCGTTGTCTTTTTCTTTATGTTGTTTCTGATTGTAGATTGAATTATCCTATCTTCCATTAGTTTATGTATTTGTTTTATTATTTATTAGTTTATTATTATTGTTTAATATTTATTAGTTATATTATTTATGCAGTAATGTGTACTTTTTATGTAATATTGTTTTTATAACTATGCATTAAGATTAAGTTTCGATTCGTTTTGCACTAGCCCGCTTACCTATATTTTCTTCTACCCAAAGGTTGCCTGGCAGAAATTGCTACCCTAGCAATAAGGCCGCCTACTTTGTACTTGTCTTTTGTTGTTACTTGTTGTGTTTGTATCTTTTTTTTCTTATGTGCAATAAAGAATTTTTATCTTATCTTTAATTGTTAATTGTGTCAGGTTGTCTCGGATCCAATAGGTTAAAACACAATTTATTATGAACACGTCACGTTAGGGTTAATGGATTATTACATTTTTATAAATAGTACCTACATATTAATTACGGCTAATCGGGTGAAAATATATTTGTTCTCTATTCATTGTGTTAGAGGAAAAGAACGCGTTCCAATTATAATCCATTATTAATATACATTTCTAATTTTCAACTGAACATGTTATAGTAAAGTATATTTTGTTTATTGTATTATGTTGTATTCAGTACGGATCACTTTTCTTTGAGTTTGTAATGCAATGTATATCTCGGGTGTGTTTGAATAATTGGCATTCCTTCCAACCAATTATTGTACTCATTATGGAACGTTTTATGGGACCTAAATCCATATAGATTTATCATTAAAGTTTTACCAAATAATGTTTAGTAAATAATTATCGCATTGATTGAGCGACGCAATAATTTATTATAGCTCTCACCATGCCTTGCGCCGCCCTCTGCCCGTGAACCGCTTCGTCCCCGCTATTATAATTGAAAATTATTTTTTATTTTAAGTCAAATTTTATTGAAGTTTTTATATATTGATGAGCAATCACATAGTGTGTTACATGATTTATAGGGTTTAAAATATTTTATTATTTTTACCAATAAATTTGCCTGATATCAAAAAATTGCAATGATCTCGATTTCACTCTGTATAAAAAAAAGCATTTTAACCCAGTTATACTCACTAACCAGCGTAGGGGGTTAGAATACCGCAGGTAAAAGAAATCTCTTATTTTCGAGGGTTTTTGCCCGCCAATCCGTAACCCCTTAATTACAAAAGAATTTGGGACGCCTAGGTCTATAACTTGAACGTTTTGGTTGTATTGGTGTGTAGGTATGTGTATTAATTAATTTATATCTAAAATATAAAAGGAATTGTTTGAATAATATTTCCTCATATATATTTTATTTTGTTGCAGGTTAGTACACCAGTAGTAAGGTATATGATTACACTTTCTTCTATCAACGTATTAGATGTAACAGGAGTAAGTTAATATTACCGTTACTTTCAGTTTCTACGCTCGACGAGGGCATGTTGTAATGTAACTAGTCGTTGCTACGTCGTACGCCATAAAGGTTGCTATTTATGGCGTAAATATACCTACAGGTATATTTTTATACAATTGAGCCGCCATACGCTGTAGGCCGAGGCTGTAGGTAATCCTACTATTTAAAATTGGATTATATTTAACGAGTCAATAAAATTTAAATACGTAACAGAACAAAAGGAGCGTCGGTGGCTCATTAGTGTGAACTGTTGCCTTCCGATCGGAGGGTGCAGTTTCAAATTCCGCCACGTACCATTTGTTGAAATTTTAACAGTGTTACAAACAATTATTTAAGTTTGCCTTAAGTTCTAATAAAAAGCCTCAGCTTTACTTGTTTGTCAGTGAGTGATTCCTAGTTAAACATACTGTATTTACGAATAAAAATATAGAGGACTGGGATTCCTTTTAAATAATAAAGAGCGTCGGTGGCTCAGTGGTGTGGACTGTCGCCTTCCTACCGGGAGGGCTGAGGTTCAAATCCCGACACGTACCAATGTATTTTCGAATTTTCGAAAATATATGTACGTTATCCGACGCTCTTACGGTGAAGGAAAACATCGTGAGGAAACCTTCATGCACGCCTGCGAAGAGATTCGAAGGTTGTGTGTGAAGTCGTCCAATCCGCACTGGGCCCGCGTGGACGACTCGTGCCCCTCGGTGGGGACGTTTAATGAGCTGATGATGATGATGATGAATAAAAAGCTCAAACTGACATTCCAGCGTCAGCATTCTTCTTTTTATCGAGTCGATACTTACAAAACAATAAACTAACTAGATGCCCAATAGGCCAGTCGAAATAGACATTTCAGTTTGCATTAATGCCCAACAAGCTGGATTTTGTGCAGGCCTTGATATGTCATTACAAATGATATGTCAAAGTCCCATCGGATCACGCTTTGTGCGTTGTTTAATATTTGAGGTCAAAGGTCCCGAATTTGCGTTTTTTGTGTATATCTCTGAAAGCTGCAGAGCTATCGAAACATAGTTCAGACAAAGTTTGTACATCGTAAAATTGTATACAAAAAAGATCTCTACATTTTGTAGTCAATTTAAAAAGCTACTTGCATTCCGGCGTTGTTTACAAGGTGTTTGGATATTGTTTCAACACTTGTAAGTAAAATAAATGTATTATCAAGAGTAGCTTTGTAGTTTTTTTAATAGCTTCATACATTTTTAAAGAACTAATAGTGGTTTATTATTAAAATTCAATTTCTCATGCAGCTATTCTACAGCACACATAATTATATGTTAGAATTAAACCAAACACACAATTTATTTAAAACGGACAGTTTGCGATTCGATATTCACCCTCCATAATTAATAATGCGAACTATTATAGGTTATAAATGGATATATGGCGTAGTATGCGGATAGTTGTGCAATAAAGTAAATTGTTTGAGTGTATTCATTAGTGAATTGAAGTTAGGTTTTCGGTATTGCGTATTTTCATGGCTCGCATGTGATCATCTTGACTTGAAATAATTAAGAAGGGACTAGTAATTCAAAATGTACGGAAAATGTTTTAAATATTGACCACGGAGCCACTTTTCAATTGGTGAACTTGTTTTTCGCTAAATACTAAACAGGGAACTTTTCATCGACTTTCAGTATTCTGAATTCCATGGAATACAGTTTACATAACTTGTAGTTAAATGTTGGATTATTGTGTTTAGTATTTGTCCTTGAAAAATTCCTCGAATTTTTTAAATACTAAAATTAATCAACTTCTGTTTGCTTTCAATAATCTTTAAAAAAGCTTATTTTTAAAACATCTACATTGATATACACAATTTGAAATTACTAGATACTTGATAGGTATTTTTGTAAATTAAATGAGAACCAGGATAATATTATTTTTCGATTAAAATTGCATGTTTCGTGCGAGGGCCGTGGAGACTTCAACAATTATTTTAATTCCCATCGCCAGCAGTCAGGATCTATTAGCTTCTGTCTCTGGGACGAATTGAAATGATTAATTTACCTTTTGTTTATTTTTATTTCGGTTGTTTGGTTATTTTGAGTAAACTATGTTTATAACGTTAAGGACTTACACCGTATTTTTTTATTATGTTTTATAAATACATAGTAGTGTGTGACACACTCTCCACACATATATAGGATTGTGTTAGTATATAAGCTTTGATTATAGTAATTTAAGAAGACATTATTAAACCAGACACAACAGTTTTGACCCCTTCATTTCCATCATAACAACATACACTATTGATAACAGATGATTGGCTCATATTAGAAATAGAGAGAAGTTGTAACAGCTTGGCATTATTTCTAGATTTTGAGCGACTGGCTTTCGCTGATATTAATAGCTCATAGCTAACGAAGTTGCTTTTATATGTCCTTCTTTTTTTTATTTAGCTCTCAAAATCCAGCTGACATGAGATCGGCCATATTTTTCATTGTATAGTTGGCATAACAAAAGAATTATTAGGAGTAATATTATTCAATACATATTTTTTATCTATCTAAGAACTAGGACAATCCTAGCGTAAAAATATTCGCAGTAAATGGGATTTGAAAGATGCGGGTACGTATGTTCTAGATTAGAATGTGAAACAGAACCTGAATCATAGGGGTTTCGTCAAATAATAATGTTACAAATGATTTTCATTTGAAATCTTCTACATTCATACCATCACGCATTTTTCAGGGCCGCTTTTTACTACTTTGACGCTTGACTATCTATCAATATAATACCAACGAGACTTTAGAAAGAAGTTGTTTAAATTAAGATGGCTGCTATTTTTTATATGAAAATATTTGTTAGGTGTTTGTAAAGTAAACGCTAGTAGTTTCATTTTGTAAAACGTATTTTGTTAATACGATCGCGAAAATATTGCATCCCATTAATAATTACTAAAATTCATTCGTATGTTCAGATGATAACTAAGTTTTAATTTCTTAACTAATCTCTGTAAAAATAAAACTGCGGTTTGTAACATTGCAGCATGATTTTATGCATTTAGCTTGAATCTGTTGCCGGGATCGCTAACAGTTTGTTAATGAAAACAAAATTGCAAATGAAAACGTTTAAAATTTGTGCAGTTAGTCTCCAGATTGCTGCTGGAAATATGCTGTTTTTATTAGCTAATTGGTACACAATATAATTTCAAATAAAATGTTGGTTCTTTTATGAAAGATGGTACACCTCTAGAAGCAGTTTTTTATTAAATTGTGTTTCACCTATAAAGTGCATTAATGTATAATGTCCAGGTTTTTTAAATTACGATGTAAAAAGTCTAATTCATACCTTCTACTAACTATTCTGGACTAAGCTATACTCACAGGTATCAGTATCGGAGCCAAAGGGCAACAGAGAGACTCGAACCTTGAGCTTAGGCTGTTAAAGGGAAGGTTAGGCAACCGAGTGTTTGTTTGAGGAGAATAAGTGATACCGGTACGTACCCATCACATGAATAGGAATAGGTTGGACCAACAGGGATTCCTCTAATTCCTCGGTCTTAAAGTATTTCGTGTATTGCTTAGTGAAGCATTGCAACCTTTGGCCGTCGAAATAACAATCGTGTACTAATTTCAATTCAACCAACGAGACTCTTGGAATCCAACAAAATGTACTTGGCCCGCATCGTTATAACCGCATGTTATAAGTGCCTTTTGACAAGGAGAGGTAGGCCTATTCCAGCAGAAAAATGGATGACTAAAATAATGTAAAATCACTCTCACGTTATTTCCCAAATATCTAAAACAAAATTTAAAAAGGTTGCAAATAATACAAATTTCTACATTTGAAGATCGAAAAAATATTGTCTGTACAATAAAAAAAACCATTTGTTCAGTATTCTTTTAGGAATAATACTGTAAGCTTTTCCTGCAAATGCTTCATTTTTATAACATCCAGTTGTAATATTACTAACAGCAAGAAAAAACCCATTGTTAATATTAAAATGCACTTTTAAAGACAAAGATTTTGATCCTATATTGTGTAGCGAGGTTGGACTTCGCGTTAGCTTAAGAAGTTCAAGTGAAGATTGAATTATAATAATAACAACTGTTTTTCCGTATATTAATACTAGATGGAATCCAAATTTTACTCTTAAACCGGCATGTAGTATATAGTGATTTATTTTTAGATTATCCACTGAGATGACCAAATTATTCAATTTATTAAATTTGGTTAAGTTAGAACAGTGACCCCAAAATCGCGCGAGTTATCGACGGAAACCATTTATTGTTATAAAATTCAGTACAACAACGTTATGAGCTAAAACACCCCTTAGTAACAAAAATATTAATTAAAATACTACGTGATTATAAGGATGATCTGAAGAAAAAGATAGTTAAGAATAACAAAATTATAAAATTGAATTGGTTCAAATAAAAATAATACGATGACTAACTGTTATGAGCTCCGTTAAAACGTATTTAATATATATTAGAATGTATAGAAACTGATTATTTTCTTATTGTATTCTTCCTAAAACCAACATTTACCAGCTGACATTTGTAAAACTTAGCAAAATACCCGAAAAAGTAATTCTATTTTCGAATTACATTTTCCAACTCATATAGCCATATATTAGGATTCACACCTTAATCCTAAGATTAACTGTGATTCGTGCTTTTACAGTAGCACATACTATTATAATATTTAAATGAAATTTAATGCGTTTTGTTCTTGAGTTGATTAAATTTTATACCTATCAATATTGTTTTGTATATATGTCGGCAGTGTAGAATAAGTGAAACATTGTTAGCGCAAAACCGTTCTTCCATGGCAAAATCGCACATATTGTTGGAATTGATTACATCTCGTAAAGCTGCGCTTATTTTAGACGTTTGCAAGAAAATAACCTATTACTTTCCCAGTACTTTAAAAATACAAAGTTGTTTTACTGTACCTTACAAATGTTCGAATGTTGACTGCGCTTAGTTTTCTATTATAAACTTTATGCGAGTAGGAGCACGTAAAAAGTGTGCTTGAGTTACTGAATCGATTCTTATTATAACATTGTTGTTTCTTTGTACTCGGCTGTATTTGCTTGAGATTTGTGTCGTAAGTCTTAGCGTTTAATGTAAGTTGCGTATTTAACTGTAGGTACCATAACACTCTTTTAAATGTTGTTAGTGGAAGCTGGGTGAAGATACCGCATCATCAGGATCCTAGCACAAAATAGTATAGGGCGGTGTTGTCCTTTAATTTAACACTTCATTTTGCTACTGTAAGACGGAAACAGTGACAGAATAGTATAGATTTGTAATAATCAATTTCATAAACAAATTTGAAACGTTGTTGCTCAGCATAAATATGAGAACATTTCACGTTGTAATAGCAATCTTAACCTTTCGGGTAGAGAAGTCATACAAAAGTCTTAATAATAATCTTGACCTTTCAGGTACAAATAGAATAGTCATAACCTCAATGTACCAGTCTATAATGTGTCACTGCAGTGCACACTTCTTCCCATCCAGTATTCTTTAAGAAGGTTGGGTTATTACACTAAGCAGACCCAAGGTTGATTGGTAGGTGTTACTACTACCATCCTAAGATAGTAATCAGAATCAACAGGTGTATATTCCGAAACACAGAGGGACTAGACCACTGCAATAGATATTGACTCACGCAATCGACAATCAGAGGAACTAGCCGCTAAGTCATCAAGGATTTCTTTTCTCCTATTAAGGTTTTTCTTTCTCTCTCTTTGACTTCAAACTATTACAGTCCGCTGTCAGACGTAGATCGCCCCATTTTGGACTAGATACCTCGGTCCTACGTTTTCATCAGTCATCAGTCTATCGCGGTGGTGGCCTCTTATTATGATACGATTGCTAATACGATGTCTCCACTCCAGAAATGATTAGAATATTATTAATACCTATGCTTTAGTGTATTCCTATGTATAAATAACAAACAAAAAATAACAAACAAAACACGCATGCCTTTACCTTCATTCATCACGTTTGTTTAAGGCTTAAAATAAAATGAAAGCGTGTAACCATCAAAGATGTGCAATCAACATTCACTTCACTATACGGTCAGTGTACTTACCTCTCTCAAATGATTAGATGAGCCGAATCAAAGAACCATTAGTCTGACTGTGTAGTTTGTATAGGCATTGTTACATTGTTATCGTATATAACTTTAATTTTGCAAGTCCCCTGGAAATGCGTCGATAAACGCATTAGGTTATTGCAGACGAGCAGTCGGGTCACCTGATAGTAAAAGACTCGTTATTTCGTAACGCAATTCTTTCCATTAAAAAGTGTGAAGGAAAAATAATGTAAAAGGTGGTAAAAGTATAATTTGAACCCTACGGCTAACTCACTTAGCTGGTCAAACGTCACCCGAAGCGTCGATTTTGAGGACCATTTCCTATCCTCCGCTCAAGAAGGCTGATTCATGTCGGAGCATGGGTAAAAGAAAGAAAAACACAATTAAATTATTTTGTCTGTTCGCCTAATTGATTGTTATTTGTAATCGCTTTATGTTATATGATGGGATTTTTACTGGTGACGTTGATGTAATGGAAAATGACTGAGGATATTTTTATTTTCAGATGGATGAAGTCAGGGGTACACCTCGTTGCTTTATATTACAAGAATTATGTTTGCGTTTGCGTGGCCGTGGAGAACCGGTGGCTCATTGTTTGGACGGTTGCCTACCTACCTATGTAGGAAGTATGCAGGTTCAAATCCCGCCACGTATCAATGTGTTTTCAAATTTCCGATATTATATGTACATTCATCCGACTCTTACGGCGAAGGAAAACATCGTGACGAATAAAAAAAAAATAAAAGAGTTTTTTTTTAAATTAAGTAATACATTGATTATTAATAGTAAGGATGAATGAATTGTATAACTAAAAAAGTTTTCATTTTAAAATATACTTATATTTTGTATATATATTAATATTTTGTTTGCATCATCCGGACGTAAGACCATAATATCCTGCTGTACCTCAGCGGTGAACAGAATATGACACGTACGAAAATGTTTCAATATGACACGTGATTCAATAACCTCAAACAAAAATGAGGCCTGTTTATGAAGGTGTGGATGAGACCTCCACCCATATTATTTATTTACAAGAGATTGAATTTGTAATATTTGACGCCCATACTATGGGCTGCTTTCCGGCTTTGAATGGCGTGTGGGCGTTAAGTTTCTGAAATTTTGTGATGAGTAGTGACTCAGCTATATTTCACTGTGATATATAAAAAAGTTATTTATAAAGCTCCGTAGGTTGTAATAAAAGGTGATTGCTACCCTGTATTGTAAATGTAAATGCCATATTTTACAGCATTGAGTTTAGTAATGTCAAATATTTTTTATCAAAAGTCCAATAAGGTATTATGGTAAACTATTGATATGAAATGACCCAAAACATAGTAATGATAATCATCATCATCGTGATCCGCTACGGCTCTAAACTACCCACCCAATGTGCATAAAATTATGTCGTCATTGGGCTGACGAGACTCAAAAATGTAAATATCTTTCCAGTTAAATATGACTCAGAGATACAATTTCAAAAGGAAAATCAATAAAATTAATAAAAAAGTGATTTTAAAGAAAGATCCCAAATTTTGCCAAAGTAAAACTTGCGACGGGTAACGCACACTGTTGAGATTTTCAAACATACTCTTCAGTACCCATTCCAAAAAAAAATAATTTTTTTTTAATCAAATTTAAGACTAAAAACAATAGAATTTTTTCCCGTTGTGTGAACGTCACTCGAGACCGATCGGTCATCGGCTCTGCAAAGTATGTTTCTTGCTCACTGCTTTATTGTTGGGATTAATAATTAAATAATGAATCGATTTGAAAATGACTTCACAGTGAGAACCGGGAGGTTTGCGAAACTAAATTCCAACTAATGCGCGTGACGCGGTACCGTGCGGATTGATGATTAATGGACAAGGTCATAAGTGGTTATTGTCTTCGCCGTTTGTTGCCGGCATTCCCACTTTCACTACGAGTCACGACTGTGGATATGCCTAGGTGTTAATCTGTTTGCTGTTTCCTGCATGTTCGAAAGAACGATTTGATTGGATTGATGAAAACGTCGATGGAATTGATATCGATATTACATATTGAAATTAGTCTTCGTGATTTGTCAAATGCAAACGAAGCAGCCTCTATGCCTGAAATATATTAAACTGCAAACACAACATACTGTAAATGAAGCATTTGAATTTGAATATTTTAATCATGTTATTCATTAGGCGAAGATATTGGAATTGCAAAATGAATGTGATTTGATAATGATATACCATTTGAAATCAATGTTATTCTAATAATATAATCCCACCATCGATAAATTTCGTTCTTAAATAAATCAGTTTAAAAACTATTAATCTGATATTATGAATTAATGACCCAATTAATAACGGATTTGTTTTAGCGACGCGAGAGAGGTGAACGTGTTACAGCTTTTGAGAGCAGACAAGAAAATTTGTAAATTTCCTCTCGGAGTATTTATATAAATTTTGTCGGCAATCGGTACGGCCAACTGGGAAAAGTGAAAATCTAATTAACTTTCAATCTGGTCGAATTCGAGTCGAGTTTGTTTTGAGGAAACTCAAATTATGTGTCTGAGGATAATTGGAAACGTTCTATTGGTACATGGAGCAGCTATCTACGAATCGTATCGCCACGGAGAAATGAAACAGTAATTACGGTACAACCAGGGGAAATGAGAAAATTGGGGTTAAGATATATTTGATTTGGCTCCCTGACCGGGATTGTTTTCTTTGAACAGGATGTCGGGACGTCGTAATGTAAAAAGTTCAATCCATATCGCTAATGATCTATGGGTATTGGTGTTTAACTATTGATGATATTGATACGTTGAGATTTCTTTGGGATTTTCTTATTCACAAGTTTGATAGGATTTCATTTCAAACACTGTAATTTGATACATTGGATTGTAGATCTGATAATTGTAAATTTTCCCATAGTATAGCGAACCCAAAGAAACAAATAAAAACAAAACAGCCCTTTTTAAATTCATAATTGATCGTAGTTCAGTATTTGACTGTATTAACAAAAGAGTTTCACTAAACTACTATTGGAGAGATGATTAGCTAGATTTCCATGAATATGTCAAGATTTAATACAACTTCTAAAAACGTATTATTGCTCATAGCGCAAAGGGGGAGGGTGTTGTCAGAGGCGTGGTTAAACTTTTAATTAAAGGGATCTCTAAAATATCACCTGTGTTGATTTAAAATCATGAGAAATATTTAGAAAAATCGAAAAATTCTGAGATATGTTAACCGTAGATAGGAGAGAAAATATTTCCTTACTAATCGCGACCGGTTCCGGTACAGCAGTTGACGGGGGCGCTTAAATCGTTAGATGCGCAGATCAGGTTTTGTATTCACATCCATAGCGGGTCCACTCGTTAGGCTAAGGTTATTGCACTTGACTGTAGGCATAGATACTGAACTCGATTTTGGTCAAATGTGACATTTCGTCGCTATTAAGTGATCCGGGCTTAATCGGAACATATGCGTGTGTGTGCAGGCATTTTAATTTGTTAAAATGTTTATTTGGTTTGCGGATCCAAGGCTGATAGATTATGTCGCGGTGAAAAACTCTTATGTTTATGAGTTGAAGAAATAAGTAAAGTGCCTACCTTAGTTGTAAAAACACCTAGCTATATTTTACAATTCAATATGAATCTTATTAAAATGAAGATAATAGGTCCGGGCCAGGGAAAATTTCATCTTTCAAACTTTCTAAATGAACACACCGGGTCGTGATATGCATATTACGTTGATGCGTAACAAGCTCAAAATGGCACAACAGAACACAGTAATTGCATTTTAACTAAATATTAACGCAATTAGTAGTGATATACAGAA
Source organism: Leucinodes orbonalis (assembly GCA_019425675.1). NCBI lineage: Eukaryota > Metazoa > Arthropoda > Insecta > Lepidoptera > Crambidae > Leucinodes > Leucinodes orbonalis. The sequence continues at coordinate 81,013 of PQWD01009529.1, forward strand.
GCAGTTTAGTTAACGACTTTTTAATTGTGTGTAAACACTATATTGCTGTATTACATAATCTTACTGTGCATTGGTTTGTTTAATGGCAAGCCAAACAAATATAAGATTCACCTGATGGTAATTGAAATCGCCTTCTATGGTAAGTCTGATGGTAAGTAATACGCCTCACCATAACAAAGCGGCATTGAAGGAAACCAACAACTGATAGACAGTTATTATTCCTCCATCAATGCCGCATTGATCTCATCACCCGAGACAACAGATTGCACAACACTTATAATTCACGGGACAAAACAGTAATTAGTACAAAAACAGTAATTTAATATCGAACTTTTAAGTTCGAACGGTCGAGTTGATAGGATATATAAATGTGCAGTCGTGTTAGCAAAGCGGCGTTCACACAATCTCCTTGAGGCCTAGCTGTAATGAGTACTAATCGCTTTACGGGCCGGAGATCCTGGTTTATAACGCCCAAGGATGCTCAGGGAGTGCCTTAGAGATACTCGTTGCTAAGTAGTGTAATACTATTACTATGCTTTTACTGAGAGACAGTTATTTGTATTTGAGTAATAAATAAATATATAAATATTCCGGTAATGTTTGTATGCTCCAAATGAAACCCTAATTCATATATAGATTGTTTAGCAATAATTAAATAATTGATAAAAATTATAACCAAACTGACATTGAATTGTTAATTTATTTAGTGTTTTTAAATAAAAAAATTGTTTATTTTGCATCTAAAATACCATCAGTACTTACTTACCGTTTCACCGAATTTCTTAACATTTGATTATATTAAAATTATGCGTTTGGCTTGAATAAACAGCAAGGCGACGACGTCAACACCATTTGGTATCCCTCTGTATAATTAATAAATTAAATTGTATTTGGAACTATTATTATTATTATGGTAATTGTGAAAATGATCTCGCATAATGAAGAACTAATATCTTTCAATTAGTTATCTTCCTTTCCATCCTTCTAAGAATTAACTTTACCTAGAAATTCATAAAAGAGCAAAAGGTTTCCGCTGTTCGCAAGTTCTACGTAATAATAATAACCATTCAAATTTAACGCTAGTTATACGACTAGCGTTAAATTTGAACGATATTGACGTTTTTGGTGCACACCGTAACCAAAATTAAGTTAGCGTTGTTCATTAACAATGGCTCATCACCTGCGTCGATCGTAAACCCGTGGAGTATCCATGCGTCCACCCGTTACGGGGTGCTATTACCTAGTTCGCCCATTAGTCTGAGTGTATAATGAAATATGAGCGGCCATCCGGTCATCTAGTATACGTTCAGTTTATGGGATTAGACACCGAGGAAACGAGAGCCGGGAAATATCCACTTAAGTCGGCAGGTGAGGGTGAGCTGTGTAGGATTTTACTGTGGATCTTGGGAGCGAATGCTGTGGCGGCTTTTCAAAGTTTGATTGTGTTGTTTTACTATTAAGGCACGTTTTTTCTCTACACTAAAGGGTTAGTTTGTTTAACGTGTTTATCTGACGAACTACTGGTACGTATTGAGATTTTTTTTTTTGTGTTTGATAGACCATTTATCAAAAAAGGCTTTATTCTTTGGATGTTGTGTTGATGTAGTAGTAGAACAACGGTATTAACTCAGGCGACATTTATAGCAAAATATTGGTCTTCAAAAGACGATCACCTGTAATATTTGCGAATAGCATAGCATTATATTTATTAAGAGCAATTACAAATAAGATTTCCTATGTATTATTAACATTTATACGTACCTTTGTAAAACTATTATAACACATAATACAATGACACATTATGACATACATAAGTAAAGAACGTACTATTCACTATTAATATATTTTTCCTATTCAACCTTTTGCAGTCCACTGAAGGACATAGTTCTCCCCCATTTTGCGCCAGATATCCCGGTCCTCCGCTTTTCTCACCCAGCCTCCATCAGCGACTTTCAAGTCGTCGATCCATCGGGCCGTATATATATTTAGTTTCAATCAAATCAGTATTGAGCTTTTAACTTACGTTTAAAGTTGCATACGCCTAATTAGAATTGGAACAGTTTTAGGTATGTGCAGCAGTGGCAAATCCATTCGTTCAGTCACGCTGCGCTCTAAAAGTGACCATCGCTTTGCTTCAGAATCGATCGAGATGCATCTATAATGTATGTTGAAAACCAATTTGAAAATGGAACGCTGACATGGAACCTTCAAATGGTTTAGTGGTATTGCTACGATATACTTTTTAAAGCTTTGTATTTTAGTATTTGGTTGAAAGTTTAAATTACTGAATAGTATTTATTACATCACGTTAATTTATCTCGATGTGTCTATTATATCGGTTTCAATTACAATTAATAATGTTGGTGTCACTAATTTGCCTGTGTATGTGTCCAAGTAGATAATTCAAATAACTTTTAACATTTAGTTGCTTAACTTAATTGTTTTGGCTCAAACACTAGACTTTCGTATAAATTGAAGTAAGGTCTAGGAAGAGCAATACAAAAATTATACCGGGACCTGAATAGTGACATTCAATTTAGAATAGTGATAGGCTGAGTTAGGTTTTGTTTTAGATATGAGACTGGTATTAACATTTTATGTAGCACTGTAAATATCTTACAAACCCTAGACATATATTTTAAAAAATAATGATCTAACGACAACAAGAGCATGTGTTTTATGGCCAGTGCCTTCTAATTGCCAACTAAATATAAATACAGCGAGTGTTTCAATCAAGCGGACACGATCGGAATGATTCGGACGCCTCGACACAAGCGTAGCATTGTCATAGCGCCTGCATTTGAACGCCCAAATATATTTAAATGTGGGCAGACTCGGATTTAGGCTTAAAGTCCAGGCAATAAAATTTTTTAGGCTTCTTGCTAAGAGAACGGAAAATGGCGAAAGCAATAACAATTCTTGTGTTTAACATTAAACAAAATATGGGATGTCACAACACCACATGGTAATTGATGACAAAATATTCTCTAATCCGCTTCTCGACAACGAACTGTAATAAGGCATTGCCTCGCATTGTACAAAAACGGGCACGATACTGATATCGTAACATTTGGAATTACCACAAAATTTCTAGATTTACGGATTCGACGTGCGACACGATGACGAACCACTAAGATTAGGATGAAGTCACCTAAAAAACTTGTCAAATTTTGAGAAGCTTGACTTTTGGTGTTATTGATTAATATTAAAACTAGTGAAAAATATTGTGTATTGATAAACGGTAAACGAGTTCTGAGTTTCCTAAAAACAAAAATATGATTACTCTGTTTGTAATATTGTAATCTTGTACATATTTTTATCGTATCAGCTATTTTGTTATCTGTGTCACCCTTAACGTCGAAACATGTTATGAAAAAAATTAATTAAAAATCTGATATGACGAGCCTGACCATACAGGAAGTTAGGTAGCAGATGATAAATTATGCCTTCCGCACTCAATCCGAACCCCAGAAATAGCCACGGCATTGTAGTTTGAAAGCAAAAGCAGAAATAATTTAGACGCGCGCCGCTGCAGGCTCCTCGCCAATCTATTAGATAGCTGAGAGTTGGAATGAATCAATCTCCTAATAAGATTTCCTCGTTCCCAATCATTTTATGATATAAGGTTATCGTGGGTTATGAGAGACGTCGATATTATAGTTCCATTTTTTTCTATTACCTACTTCGAAATAACGATTTATTTTGAAGAAACATTCTTCGGATGTAACGTACACACTCGTAGTTATGTTACGGTCCACTAATGGAAGTTGTCTTTATGGTAGTTGTATGTTGTTGTATCTTAATGGTAATGGCCGTAAACTTACTAGATCAATAATTATTTTATCTATAATTAAAGACGCTATCTTTGCAATCGTTAAGAGTTTTTAATATCTAGCTAGACAATCGTAGAGCACACGCGTCCCATGTTACATAAATCTAAGCCATGCACCAAATAAATATTTCCGTAGATCGCGCCCCAATAAAAACAAAATCACGCCTATATCAGTAAACACATCTTAGACAACGCTCAAATAATAAAAAGAAACAATAAAAGACAGGGTGAAGTTAAACAGGCGTAGATAAGCATTTCAGCGAATTATCTCGGCGCAAACGTAGCGTGAAAGGTGCATTAGGCGAAATTAACGTTGTAAAGGTGGGGACATTTGGATATTCTGGTGGGACTTGGAATACCGGCTCAGCGATAGTTTGTATTAATATTTCAGATGATTCCATAGACTTAGCTGGAATAAAAATATTTCACTTTGTTATCTAGTCACCAAATTTCCATTGGATAAATTATTAATAATATTACACAAAGATTAACATTTGGTTATCCTTGCCGTATAAGTAAATTAACGGTGAGGTGCAGTTTGTATTTTAGAATTTCACTGAGTTTTAAAGCCGGTTGTTATTCGACTGGTCATATCATAATTTCTATCGGTAAACCATCACGCTTCTCAATTCACGATGGAGATTACAAACCTGTTTGTTCTTTAACCAATTCTTTTGCCCCATCCGCTTAGCACTAACATAATATGTATTATAATAATTAATTTACAAAATAATATTAAACTAAAAAGAGTACGGACCATGAGGCTGTAGATGTAATTTTAATAAAAAAAACCTGTGCTGTGAACCGGAATATCCGTATCACGAGTCTTGTCCGAGTAGGCACATTGAACCTACTTGGACATCGTCGGTGGCCCTGCATATGGACTGGTTGCCTTCCGATTTGATCTATATAAAATAATTATGTATGTACATATTTACACCAAAAAGTGCCGAAGAATGTTTATGCGTTGTTTACGAAGTAAAAGCCATTTGCTTCAATAAATGACGCTTTTTGAACGTCGATAGATATCTATTTTTTATCGGGCCCTCTGCTGGGTAAATACTCCCTCTAATTATGTCTATAATTGAATATGACACTTTAGTATACTTAAAATAGAATTATAAATTGGCAAACATAAGTACTCATAAAGGTAGATTGAATAGGCTTCCTCTTTGTTGACTGGATTTTTATTGTTATTTGCACGTTGTAATTTCGTCTTGTTGGTGTTAAGAGCGAATAAGATAGCGAAAACTTTAGATAAAAGCTAGATTGTGTAGTTTACGAGTATTAGTCGCAGTGACCATAATATTACTAAAAGAGATTCCTGAATACAGAATGTGTTAAAACTATTAAAAAATATCATTTTCGATTAGTAAAAGCAGTTTGCTACAAATACACATAGTACTAAGCTTACAGAAATTATTTAATATCATTCAAAAGATACAGCTCCTGGAATCGAAATTAGCATTTCATTATTTACCGGCAATTTCCAGAATTACTAGTTTCTAGACTGCAATGACTGGTAAGATCTAAAATAAACTAAAGAAGAGTACACGAGCATTCACTTTCTTTTGAATTAAATATTATTCAAAGTTGTCTTTGAAGAACCTTTTAGGGAGATGCAAAATACCACTAGTAAGATAAAATTTAATTTGATAAAATAAACAAGCTTTGAATGGTCAATTGCTATGAAGTTAATTTTAACGATCTAAAATTCTACAGTAAATTTGCAAAGTCACTGACTTACAGTAGATGTGCTTTTTTTAAATGTAGTGTTTTCATTAATTATATCATAATTTATTATAATCATTAAAAAAAAATTGGTATGTCTCAATGATGGCATTGGTTTTTGTAACGTGAAGATAAATAACAATCATTTTCAAATGGGTAGGATTAACTGTTAGGAAACAATAGCCTTTTATATTTTGGACTAGATTTTGCGTGCGACTTCGTCTGCGTGGAATAGTTATTTTGGCCTAACGTTCTCTTTAACCCGCTACTTTATATAGGTGAGTTAAAACTGCGATATCTCAAAAGATATTCATTTAAGTTGAATGATGTTAAGGGCAATTTGTTTAAAATGTAACACTTGTGATTATAAAAGTATTTATTTGGATAAGAATTATTATCATATTTATGAATACACCTTCGTAATTGATGCATTTTTTAGTTTTTTTAAGCAAAAAATATGTTATAATGAGCTAACCTTAAAAGATATATAGATAGGGGGATAATGCAATCCTAAACAAACTCACTGGATCGGAGAGGCAAAAAAAAAGAGGCCCACTCCCCTGGTCCATCCACTTCAACATCTGCACTTTAAAGAAGTGCATCGGTGGTGGCCGCATGGACATCGCTGAATGTATTAATTTTAAGTTCTAATTGTAATAATGAAGAGTAAGACTTAATAATGTAAGAGTTATTGCTACTATTATTATATAAATATAAAACAGAGAGTGAGAGATAGTATTTATGGGATAACACGGTACCACTTCATTTAAATTATAATTATTTGGATAATAAGATATATATATATATTTCATAGGAATCCTCCGCCCTCATTTCAGAATATATATATATATATATATATATATCACTACACATAGGATTCCCCTCCTCCAACTTTAAAGGTTTGGGTCAATTTCAGATTTTTTTAGCAAAAAATATGTTATAGTGAGCTAACCTTAAAGTATAGACATATGTTGTTGCGGACTTTTTTTGTAGACCTTTAACAGGAGAACAATACCCTTATACATGATTTTTGTGAAACTTTAACCGTTTACTCAGCGTACGCAGCGGAAGCTCCAAGTATGAAAAAATACCCCGATTTTGAAACATTCTTCATTGCTGCTCCGCTTTTATTGCTCGTAGCGTGATATATAGCCTATGGCCTTCCTCGATAAATAGGCTATCTAACACTGAAAGAATTTTTCAATCACCAGTAGTTCCTGAGATTAGCGCGTTCAAACAAACAAACTCTTCAGTTTTTAATAAATATAGATTGATGACTTGATGATTGCTATGGATGACGACTTAATTTTACAATCAATATTTATTTTTCCGTTATAAGGAAATATGTAAAGATATTAGCTAAATGATTTTAATTGTATCTCGTTACTGACCTAATACCTGCCTACTTTGGAAAATAACAGTTAGGTGCAATTGTAGCTGACCAAATTAGCAACATTAACTTGCACATATTTGATGATCGTGCCAACAGTGACTGTGTCATAAATCACTTATTGTTAGTTTAAACTGACGCATTGAAAAGTAATCTTTAACTCGTTGTGGTAAGACGTGGATTTATATGATTGCTGAGGCACAAAG
>PQWD01009530.1:0-12767 GCA_019425675.1 Leucinodes orbonalis
TGGGGGACCTATGTCCAGCAGTGGACTGCGATAGGTTAAGAGAAATTGCGCCGTCTACCCTACACTCGGAAACAGAGTTAAATTATGAGAAAGTATAAACGGATAAACATACTAGTTTCATAATTTCAACATTTACAAACATAACTGTGCATATGCACAGTATTATGTGCTATGAGTTTTCGTTTTTATCCGTAGAAGTAGATAAATGGGATCTGCAAAATTTACAAATATCCCTTATGAAAGTATAAACTTTAATCAATGATGAATTGGTTATTCGAAAAAGGTAATCGCTAAAAGCACGGAATATTGAAAGTTACCTGAAAATGAATCCGGCGGGATCCCATTCAATTGCGCTCAAAAGCATTTCGGAGTCCGCCTGAAAAACAATTGAGTTATGCCCAATTCAATTGCCTCTCAGTTGCAATCAACCTGATTCTACGCGCTTCTGCAAAATGTAATACTGCTTCGTTATACTAACAACAATGTATAAGTAAAAAGAAAGCCTAGAATCAGCTGGGATCACGTCCAATTTCAATATTTTATTTTCATATAAGCTCGATTTTTTTTTAAATAGATATTGGTTTCTTTATACAACGATTCACCGAAACGAACGAACAACGAATTGACATATCGTTTGGCATCACATCAAGTAACCTCAACCAATGACATGTCGTGACAGATGCAGCTATATAGGATACCGAAGGCTGTTACCATTTTTTTCCATTAAAACTGTGCCTGTCACATGCAAATGTATTCGATCTCCTATACAAAAAGGTCTTTCTTATTTAGCGGAGTACACTCAATTTCAGAAATCATTTGCTACAACGGACTTAAGACATACGTGATTGTGATCTAGTGAACAAAAACAACAAATGACAAACATTTTCAACTATAAGCATTGCGGAATACATGACGTTAACTCTGTAATAACATTAAAAACAAAAACTTACTACTAATAAGTAATGAATATCCTTGTTCAACACCTGGGACCAGGCAATTTCAAAAAGATTGTTTTCAACGCCTTATTTATTTCCAAACTCTATCATCATCATTAGCTACTTATACGTGCCCGCCGAAAGGCACGAGCCTACTCATAACGGGTGTATAGGTCTTAATCGTCCACGTGGTCCCAGTGCGTATTGACCGACTTCACGCACAACCATTTAAATTTAATCGTAGGCGTGCGCAGGTTTCCTCACGATGTTTGCCTTCACCATAAAAGTTTTTTTTCGAACTGACTTCAGCTGTTTACACCTTCTCCGGGCAATGGGCGAGCGCAGGTGGCTCTCAGCCTTAATCACCGTAAGAGCGTCGGGCAAAAGTACATAATTTCGAAAAGTCATTGGTACTTACATATTACAACCTGCACCCTAGATCGAAAGGAAACAGTCCACACTTGTGAGCCACCGATGCTGTGTCCTAACCCGTGTTCTTCCAGCATCGAAAGTTATATTAAATGAATACCGCTCATAAATAAATGTTAAAAAAATTAAAATTTAGAAAGATTTAGTTTTCGTATTTTATATAATTAAAGCTGTAATTCATACCCAGGCACGAGGGTCTAATTAGATTCACAGGATTTCCTTTTAACGAAGGTAAGCACAAATGAGGTGTATATAAATTTTTTTTCGGGATGCAATGGGTTTGCTAGCGTTTACGTAGCGTTACCTTTGTATAGTATAGTATTTTTATTATATTTGAATCAAAGGCCACTCCTTTTGGAAAATGCTCGTAAGTATAGGTTTTTCATTTCGCCAGCTATTAATGTGAAAATCGGAAAAACTTATATATGCGTTTATTCGACCCTCTTACGGTAAAGGAATACACCGCTAGCAAACCTTTGCACACTTACGAAGATATTCAACGGTTGTGCGTAAAATCGGCTAATGCGCACTGGGCCCGCGTGGTGGATAATCAAGGCCTATACGAGTAGACTTCTGCCCCTCAGTGGGCAGGAGTGAGACATACAATGAGATGACGACGAACAGGGATGGTTTGTCCATAATTACACTAACAAGGACTGTAAGACGTTTACCCGGAAAGATAATTATATTGTGACGTCACCTCACTCCGTGACGACAGTTCATTTGGGTTAGTGAACCTTGACCTAGCACAATAGGGAAGATGCACAAATTTTATTTTTGTGTTTAATTTAAAGAACTACATTTGGAATAGACCCCAAGTATATTTAAAAATAAAAAACTTACATTTTCTGCATAAAAATGCGGTTTGAAATTGACAATTTCAAATTTCGCGCCAAAACGGGCTGGCGTGACGTTTGACGTCAGATATGTGAATGTACCTCCTTTTTTTCAAGGACTTTCATACTTTTGTATTTTTTTCTCGACTGTCGAGACCTAATTTATAAGAATTTTAAATGACCGATTATGTATGATACTCCGGAAAAAAAGCCGCGTTGACCATACTTTGTGCCAATGTGTTCATCTAATAACAATCATATTGTTTTTGACTGACACAAAACCGGGAAAAAAGAGATCTCGAGCTGTGAAGACGAATGAATTATTCCTCAAACTATTTTTGATGCGGTGAAGACGACTATGATGTTAGAATATACTTGTTATTCTTCATCTGCTTGTATGAAAAACAAACATATTTACCTACCTTATACAAATATAAGATAAGGAATCATGTTAAAAAGTTTTAAAACTTTGTGAATAGAGATATAATAGCTTATACCCATAGATATAGGTTATACTAGCGCGCTAATTCTAAATCTATGCTCATAACCGATATTTTTGAATGCTAAAACAGAATAATGCCTTTGACACCTGAATCAGCAATAATAAAAAAAATCTTGTAAGCATTGAAAATACACCATGTTTAATATTGATTTATTATAAATATTGCAGTCACAAAAACATACAAACTTACACAATTATGATATAAATAAAATAATATTTTTTTAAAACAAAGGAAATTATTATTATTTCTTCTTTGTTCCTGGTTCATCTTTAGAGTGTAGTGTAAGTGCCATGAATGAGGACTGCACAGGGCAGTTCCATGTGGAAATCCTCAGGGCAGCATTTTCCAAGCAGTTTCTCACACTGTGATGAGTTAACATGTAACCTTTTCTTTTTGCTCACTACTTTCATTTTGATGTTTAGTGATGAAAAACAATCATTTCTAGATTATCAGTAAGTAGACATTATGCTTTGATATTTCAACAAAGTACCGTAAAACGTCCATATTTCGCATCAGGCTTATTGCGGTTTATAAAACTCACTTCAGACGAAAATAAATTACAATTTATGTTCCATGTCATCATTTTACTTTGGTAGTTTCCTGGAGTCTGCTTTTACAGTCCTAAATTTAATTTTTATTCGAAAAATACCGATTTTTTCGTTTTAATGTTCGCTTTTTACTAAACCTTTAACGTCAAAATAATATGTCATACATAGATGACGTAAATGAAAGTGATTGGTGTTTTTTAATTTACGTTCCGTTTCAAGTAATTTCAATTCATGATTTTTTTTTAAAAACCGCGTTTATTAATATTTAAACCTTACGGTGTCCCTTCTTTTATGTTATTTTAAAATTTTAATATCAAAATATTCGTTTATATTACATTTGCATGTTCCCTATTTGTAATGCGCACTCTCTTAATGCCGTAATTGAATTTCACTGTCACTATAGTATATTGGTAGATTAGATTATAGTATAATGGGTGACGATATGATGACCGACTGATCTTAATTGTGGGATTAGCCATCGGAATTTTTCATAAGAGACCATGGAGGATGATTGAATTAAAAATAGTCTTGAGCGTGGATATCTCATTTAAAACATACACATACATATTATTTTAACACTCGTCTTGCTAACGTAAAAGAATCAAACGAATGAAACTGACGCTATCATAGGAAAAAGTAAACCTATTCCCATTTTATTTGGACTTTGACAAATTCAATAGTTTTAAAAACCATTGCAGATATTTTTTAAATTTATAAATAGATCAGAAGTCAAGCATTAAGTTTTAAATGTAGATGGGTGGTCACTGACGCAAAAAAATACGAGTTAATAATAATTGCAGTTTATTAAGACACTGAAAAGGGATAATCACTTTTCCGAGATTATAAGACTAATAAAGCCACTTAATACTTAAAAATTTCAATTCGTACCAGTGCTAGGGCGTGGAAAGTACCTAAATAAGATAGGTACTTTATGCCTATTGAGATCACTTTTTTATATTTAAACGGAGAAAATTGGCTATAATTATCTCAGAATTAACTGCGCAACTGTTACCTTAAACTTACTACCGACTTTATAGATGCGACCTGTCAAGAGCCATCATCTTACCAGTACGATCTTGTCAGTGAAATGCCAAACTTGACCTCTTAACTGGCACAGTGTTCCGAATGGTTCGCGTGACCAGTAATTATCCATTGTTTGTAACAATGTGCGTTTTAGGAAGTTTACTTTTACTAACCGCGTGGAGCGTCACGCGATCACTTTCAACTTTCTGCGCGTACGCCGGCGCACGGCACTATTTTTCCTACGTTTCACTAATTAATCATGTTGAGTGATAACGGAATTGCATTACATCATTTTAAACTCTTTTTAGATTTACACAACTATTTAGGATTTGTTGACGTTAGAATAGGACTCAATTTGGTTTTAGGTATATATGTAGGTGCTTCGAAATATAAATAAGAAGATTATATCCATTGAAAAGGTTAGGTTATTAATATTCGAAACAAATCTACAAACCCATTACGTTTAACATTATTTTATGCCAAATAAGAATTCGTATTGTATTATTTTAAAGAATAGAAAGGAATATCGATCATAAAAAAGAATTTTAGACATTTGTGTGGTGTATTCGTATATTCTTTCAAGAAATATACTTATACTATTTTTATAGTAACATTTTGGAACATGCACGTGCCATATAAAACCAACGACTCGCAGAAAACGCAATGTCCACGTCAGAAGAGATTACGTTTTTTAACGAAACTCATATTTTTTTAATATGTACAAAATAACATTACGATGTACCTGCGATATATGCCGGGTAAAAATTACACGAAAATAGCCCATCTCCCACGCTACTTATTGCTAATGGTCTAGCCTATGCTACCTCACGCAATTTTAGTACCTACTAAGTTTTAACTTTTCTTTTTTTTTGCAATCTGATAGATGACAACTCCGATAAACCTTTGTTTGAGACAAACCTGACATTAGGATTTTTTCACTTCACGTTTAAACTTAAAAGTTATCATAGCAGTCATTATAACAAGTGATTATATAATTTGTAGGTTTTTTTTTTCAATTATTATGAGTTTTATTAAGTGGAGAATATAATTGAAATTCCTCATAGCCAAATACCTTTGAAACAAAGGCTACTTAACTGTTATATCCATTACGTTAGTTATCATAAAAAAAAGATGTAAAGCACAATGACTGTTCTACATAGGTACGGTGTAGAAGAAATGTCATGTTAATTATTTAACCCTCAAAGTGGACTGCGTAGTATCTTCATACTAAATTTACTAACAAAGTACTCATCAATTCTAGAGGTTGCATTAAGATAATTGTTTACAAGCCATTTTAGAATGCCCCGCGCGATCGCATACACCACTAAGCTATGGGAACCAGGCCACGGTTAGGTTATTCAGCAAAACAGGTTTCGAAATTGTGGTTTTATTATGTTTGAAACTGCCTATTTTAGGGTAGTAGTCAATTAGAGGGTAATTGTAGGGTTTGTGGATAATGTTGACTTTAGGATGATTAATTTTTCATTTTTCCTAAAAATGACAATGTAAAAGTTTGCCCGCGATTGTTAGCAGTTTTGAATTAATTTACTCCAGCTGAACTTTGAAAAAGAGTGATAAATTTTTTACTTGTTATCAAACTAATCCTGATTATGTAGCGCCATATTTTAATTATTTATTATAATGCAATTAAGCTCTCAGATACGTGATATTTTTGTACATACATTTTTAATGATACCAACATTTATAATAAGTATATTTTTATTTTTTTCGTTAATTCGGTCACCATACAACTATTTATTACACTTACCGTACTGCCCAGTGACAATCTTCGGCCTTCACTTAGAGAGGGCAAACCGAAACATTTCATCGCGTCGTTTAGGTCACTTGAATGTTGTTAGGCTCTGGTTAGTAAGCCAGGAATGCTGATGCTATGTACTGTGCAATAATTAGACATGCTCGAGGCGAAAGGAATGGAGTGGTTGTACAATTCCATCCTTTTACATTTGGCAAATGATGCCGTAAGTCAATTCCTACATATAAACCATTTGCTTTTTTCAACTGAAGATAATACTAATGAGTAATAAGTGTCAAAAAAAGGAAGAAAAGTGTTTGAGAAAGGTTTTTACTTCGTGTTAAATGTGAGCTGTTTTGGCGCTTCTAGACAGCTAGCTGATGGTAAATGGCAACCTATAATGTTTTTATTTATTTCAACCAAACTAAAGTACAGTGGCAAACTCAGCGTTAACTTACTTTCATAAATGTATAGTACCTATGCCTTAGGGTTTTTTATCAAATAATATATTTAATATAACAATCACAACTTCAAAATCATAGTAGATCATTTTTTTATTGTGGAACCTAGAAACTGAGCCACTTAACCGATCCAGGTTGCAGTGCTTACACATACATTGTAACGAAAGGACGAAAAGCCACGTATCCCTCGAGTGAATCGTTAAGTTTTGCCTAGAAATAGGAGTACCTACTCCTATTTCTAGGCCAAACTCAACGATAGATAACGATAGCCGAAACAGCTTAGTAGTTATTCTAGACCATTTTCATGTTGAGAGCCTTTAGCCTCTTTCCAGCATCCAAACAGCATTACATACACAACTTTCATTTATTTTTGTTGCGTCTTACCGATAAAACAGTACGCTATTTTTGATTTCAAAAATAAATACAACACCATATTTTACGTTAAAATTCTCATAATTCCACTAAAAAAAATATTGTATCCCGAGAAGAAAATTTACTGAAATAATTGGATAGGGTCGGGAATATTTGAAGCTACTGACAATTTGTGGGTATTTGATGTTTTATCGTAACACGTCTTCGATTTCGATTTCAATATTGGTTCGAACTCAGTATCGAATTCATTTAGAGAATTCAGATTCCGATAACATTAAAAGATAATATTAATATTATATATTTACAGCACCAAGTTGAAGTAATTTGGTAGCTTATTATAATCTTATTTTATACACCAAAGATGTTAAAAACACTTTTAAATACCATTCACAATCAATCAATTACAATGTAAGGCAACCTAAAATGTTTATTTCACGAATCAGAAATGATCTGTTTATTTTTAGTATTTTGCATTATGTATGAGTACAATTATAATGTTGAATCTGGGGGCACGGCAGTGCCCCCGCCAAGTCGAGCGCGAAGCAAACACTGCCGTACCATCCCATCCTTTACAGAATCCATTTCGCCGCATTTTCAGACCCCAATTTGAGAACCTTTGGATAATACTAGAACGTTGAAATTTTCGTCATCTAGTAAGATATAATAACATACTTTAAATACAAAATTTCAAGTCTGTAGGTCATTTAGTTCCGACGTTAAGCGAAAGCAAAGTTTCGCATTTTCGACAGATAGACACTCACTCATGATCATCAAAATAGAACTAGTTCTTCCCATTAACTCAGAGAGCTGAAATTTGGTACAGGGTTAGGGTTTGAAAAAAGATAAAGGAAAAACTATAAAAACGTGGATAATCGAAGATCTGGAGTACCTGGTAACCCTAATTAGATAACATAAGAGACCAACCAAACTATAAGAGATCGACAAACCGCCTTTATACAATATAAATTCAACATAGTGGGCCGCTTCATCCGATATCAAAATCGGGGGGCACGGTAGTGCCCCCGCCAAGTCGAGCGCGCTAGACCAATGCAAGCATACATGTTCCTGCTCACAAATATTTGTACTGCCCGGGATCTAGCCCGGAACCCTTGGTGTAGTAGCCGACGTCTCAACCATTACACCCAACGGGTCGTCCAATATTCCTTTCAAGTTTCTACAAAAAGAAAGTGAAATCCCACCAAAAACATTCTGTATAAAATCTAGCCAAGTCTCGATGGAGCTGCTTGATTATCTCTAAAAAGTAATGAAATGAAGACAAGACGTGCCAAGTCTAAGGTTCCTTACTGCGATTACTTTATTTTTATGGTTAATGTTGTGTGACTTAGCCGTTGAATATTCTTTATACGTTAGTGGCTTTATCAAGCCTACAATAGACTGGTTATTGAATCACCGTTTTCCTAGTGGCAAAAATTTATCGTCAATAGGTAGCTTCTAGCGTTCTGGCAGTGGATTCATGGAACGCCTGGTGTCCTTAGAGTATCCTTGTGTACTCTTCAACGGCCAAGTCACACAACATTAACTATAATAATAAAGTAATCGCAGTAAGGAACCTTAGACTTGGCACGTCTTTATCTTGATTTCATTACTTTTTGGAGATAATCAAGCAGCTCCATCGAGACTTGGCTAGATATTTTACAGAATGTTTTTGGTGGGATACAATTTACTAGACCAACCAAATATGTTGATTTAATATTGAGTCGTCTAGGTAAGAATTAACCGCAGTTCCAGATATTGTCCCATAAGATAAGAATAATGCACCTTTGTGCTTCAGAAATAAGATACTGTAGCTAGAAAATAACTTGGTAGAAAAAACCTACCATTTGTCATTTTGAGTGATGGGCTCAGGGGAAATATATACTTAAACTGTTTTGAAGTGACCAAAGGTTTTATTATTTTTCAAGGTGCACAAAACCAGTCTACAACGACCATCGATTTTAAAGCAAATTCTCTACTCTATGCCTTACCCTTCTTATGATTCGATGCTTGAATACCTACCACGCTTTTTAACTTTAAGAGCCCACTGGACATATTTCCTCCTGCCGTTTATATTTAATGAATAAAATTACTATATTTTGACTTGCATCCTGCCAAAACCCACCATATGTGACCGTAACATCGCCTGTACGAGTAAGCTATATGTGGAGGAAATTTCATACCATTAAGGTTTAAAAAAAATCTAGTTACCTGTTTAAACGGTTCAGGTTTTGTTCTATGCTTTAGCAAGCAAACAAGCAAACGGCTCATCTAATGGTGAATGACACCGCCGTCCATGTACATTTGCAATACCAGAGGGTCGAGTGCGTCAGGTCGTATCGCTCTGGAAATAGTATTCAAAATTGAACAAAGCGTCCATATATTTTCTTACTTACAAATTTTCCAATTTCAATTTTTGCATAACTCATTACATAAAGGTTTAAGGGAAGCCGAAGTTAAAAAAGAAGTAAGGTTCTAAGATAAAAAAAAGATAATATAGTGATTACAGTTAAGGTAGTAATGTTTATATAGATGAAAATAAATCATCACTATCTTAATCCTATGATTTTTTCAAAAAATATGATAAAAATGTGCATTGAAATCATAGCGAATTGAGCGAAGTTATTTCTTGCTATATTTTATGACATAGCAACAAAATAACACGTAAAACACTTAAAAACAGTCGGTAACCCCAACTGGAAATCGAATCCACAGCAATTTAAGTGATAAGAAGATACTTACTTTAAAACGATGTCACTACGAAAATTGTCTTTGAGTTTCTCTTTTGTTGCCACAACTTAAGTAAATAACTTGGCTATCCCTCACTTTCATACAAGTGTCGCTGTTAAGTGGAAGCTGATTATACACAATAGGATCGTCATTCATCATGAAGGTGGTTTCGACACACGTCACGTTGGAACATAATATGAATTCTTACTATTTCTCTGTTGATCATCTAACTCCTTTATTTCATTTGATGATCGATCTAATTTAATGGTGGAGAAGTTCACTTATACAACAAAAAATTTTCTCTATTTCCTTGTAGAACAAACGTTTATGAACATAAGCATCTATTTGTAATATATAAATACGTATTAAGTTAGTTTGTTTATTCATAGTTTGTATGCCGTTTACTAGAATAAACCACTTACCCTAAACTTATTAGTACTGGACTTCTGGACAGACATTAAAACATTTTTTAACTAGCTGGGCTACCCCACACATAACTGAAAGAAAAAAAACTAAAAAAAAAAACTCGTATGAGACAGTTCGAGATGGCAATCGAGGCATGACGTGAGGCGCGAGGAAAGGGACACACCGCACGTCTCCCGCGCTCGTCTTAGTATTAGTGCCGCATAAGCCAATATCGATTGCGCTTATTTCAATCTCGCACACATTGTTTGTTTTATTTTAAAATGACTTCTGTAGCTTCTTCGTCACGTTTTATTTTTTCTTACTAGCTCATTTCTTATCTACATGATAATTGTTTTGCAATAAACAATATTTAATTTAGTGTTTTTACCACTGCACCCTAAACTGAATTAACCTAATTATTTTATTTTAGACCATCTAAATCTAAATTAATTTAATTAGGTTTATACCATTGAAAATGAAAATGAAAAATGTTTATTTACAATGATTAATTTTGCTGTTAGTGATTGAGACCGCCTTTTAAGTATACGCATATACTTGTATCAGGCAGTCCCGCTCTTCATATAACATGGTAAGTATTGTACATTGTATTAAAAATATTACCATAATAAACCTAATTAAATTAATGGTTAACTTATTTTGTTGCATGGAAAAAAAGGTCGATATACGTAAGTGTGGTCACAACACTAGGAAATTGCCATCTCAACTTGTCGCGAACTTACAACTACAAAAGAAAATTTTCGCATCTCATTTATTATGCTTAGACAGAATTTTTACAACTGTCTCAACCCTTTAGATAATCTTATCGTCAACCGTCACCTTGGATATTCAGCAAGATCCTCTTACATATGATATATCAATTGTCAAGGCTTTAGTGTATTATGATATTTATTAGTTTAATATGAAGGTGGGCAGGCATATCAGCACGTTGAAGTGGCAGTGGGCCGGTGACGAATGTCGCAGAACCAATGGCCATGAGTTTTTAAGTATAGAACACGTCTCAGCAAGCATGGAGAAGAACGCCCTCTTCCTGATTTAAGACGACTTACATAGAAGTAGAGCCAGGATTAGGTATCCGTATGGTATCTAGTGCAAAACTGAAGATACAGTAGAATCTAATTGGTAGTCAAGAAAGTAAAGAAGAAATGTATGTTGCCGTAAAGACGGAAAGGTATGTTGATGTAATAAATCTCGTACCAGATCTTCAATGTAAAACCCATTTTTTAAAAGAGTAACTACACTAGTTTCTTGCCGGAGTCTCAGTAAATAGCAACCCTCCGAACCGGTGGTAGATTCATCTTAAATAACTTCTGTTTTGATGAGTCAAAAGTGTCATTTAATGATTTATTAGATGAAAGCTTTGAATTTGAGTTTAGTTTAATGGTTATTTTCCTCATAAGCAAGTTTACTTAATGATGAGCTGGAGCGTGTGTCTAACGTACATAAATGCACTCGTAATGGAGTAAAAGCGAATCGGTGCTAATGGATCCTCAGTGGATACCGTGTCGAATTATCGACTGTAAAAGATTCGATAATACAAAAACTCAAGTTACCGCCATGTATTATTATACTAACATTAATGTACCTCATTTAATATTCCAAATACGAATATTGGCGCGAGAAAAGGAGGCCATGTTGATTATATAAATTGCTTTGGGTGCTTGAACGAATTGTGTTATGCTAATCGGTCTAGGCAGTGTTGTGGCACTTTTTGCGTTTGAAGTATTTTTTTACTTCTATTCATAGTAAGAAGTCAGAAAGTAGTGGTGAATCCTCGCGACAGAGGTGATGACTAGTGTGTTACGTACATTTAAACTTAAATGGAAATAATAATAAATTCATCGAAACCCTCTAGCCTCAAAGTTAACAAGGAGCTTCCACTAAAAATTATAAACAGGTGTTTTTTTTAATACATATATAATATCTAGGAACACTAAGACAAATACAAACAGTCATGCTAACTTAACAAATATTTGAACTGCCCGGGAATCGAACCCGGAACCCTAGGTGTGATAGTCACCCTCTTTAACTGTTACATTACGTGTCTTCAAATACATAACAATAACATTCATAGCTTGTTGTAATAAACGTATTATCATTATAAACTGACGTAAAATTTATAATTTTTGGAATGTTCGCCACGTACGTATTTATTAAGTCTAAAATTTGCTGTGGGAATACGAAACTACTGTCGCTGAACTATGACTAGTAATACTGATTAGAGAAGGTTTCATTAAATTACTTATTTAATTAGTATGTATGCTTATGACTATGCTGTATTTTAGTTTAGTAAAAAGTTAAAGTGCACGCAATTCACGACTACAAAATAACATATAATATAATTATATAAGCAAGAAAGCAAAGTTTCATATTTACACTTTTCATGTTTCATTATTAATATCACCTACAGTAAATATAAACGAGTAGTTCAACATTTTAATATTCATATTCAAATTATGTATCAGAGGACAACAGAATATAAGGTCGGAAGGAATAACCGCAAGAAACAACAGTTCAATATTTTGTATAAAGGTACTGGTGGAACATATAGTGAAATTTCCAGATTTAACTTCTGGAACCTTACATTTTTATGTCAAAAAATCAACGGGGCGGTCAGTTCCCTCACCTGGTGGTATTATGAAACACCTGACCATGACAGGTTTCCAGTAATTTTACTAGCTACAGTACCCTCATCCCGAAACACAGAACTGCAACACACTCCTATTTTACGGGATGATATCTGACAACACGCTGATACCT
>PQWD01009531.1:0-58965 GCA_019425675.1 Leucinodes orbonalis
ACCATATCTTCGTGTATTTCCAGTTCAGGTGGCCAGATGTCGAGTGTGCGCGGTTCGTTTTGGCTTAAATTTCAGATCCATGCAATTTGTCGTCTTATTCGTCTTTCGCATATGTCTGGCTTTATTAGCGTGTTTTTGTTATTTCTTATTCAGTTCCCCGCTATTTGTGTTATGAACTTGATTCAATTAAAGTTTTGTGACTAATTGGCGTTTAACGCAAGTCTTTGTGTCAGTGGTGTTAGCTGGGGTAATTTATTTAGAGCATTTTATTCTAGTAGTTAATCCTTAAAATAAGAAATATGACGTGTTCAGTCCTACTATAATGATTGCCAGTCAGCTCAGTACCAAAAAAAAATTGTAAGGGCGTTGTGTTGTAGGAGATGCTAGATCGTAAAATTTCATTTAGGTTAGAATTTACAGAAAATAAAGACAATCATAGTTAATTTTCGTTTTTGACTTGTAGTACATTCTGATGTTTAAAATTAAGTTTTTATAAATTCCGATAATTCAAATTCGAAATATCATTATTACATTATTTATACCTTTCGGCCTTTAACGACAGATCATACATTGCACTTTCAAATTCATGATTATTGCAAACTGTATTTATGGGTGGAGTTTAGTAAACAAGTGGGTAATGTGCCAGCGGGCGGCGCGGACAAGGGTCTTGTGGTGCATACTGGGATGCAGGGAATGTGTTGGCATGCCGAGACCTATGGGAACGCTTGATACTTTTATGTTAAAGTGCACAGAACGGTCCAGACGCTCGTCTGATGGAAAGTGAGCTGAGTGAGCCTGACCATGAAAGAGCGGCATATCAAGAGGCTAACAACTGATAAACAATTATTATTTTACGTCAATGCCACACTGCGCACGACACCATAGACAACACATGTTAGGTCTCTTATACCCGACAATTTTACTAGCCCTCATCCCGAAACACAAAAGTGCGTAACTCTCCTGTTTCATGGGACGATATCTCACACAGCGGTGATACCTACCTAGACGACTCAGTGTGAGTCTAACCACCTAGTAAAGTGCTTTATTTTTGCGATAAACTATCATCTTTATCAGTCATTAAATCTCACTTTAAGGTAGAGACAGACGGAGATGTTTCCACTCAGCAAGTCAACTGACAACAAGACAAAATGCATGTTTTGGCTCTTACAAAACGTATGCAATAACTATGATAAGATTGAACCATAAGCCAAAACCAATACAAAATGCTGGTTAATGACTTCATCTTAAGTAGTCGGGACTAATGCCATTTGGAGCGCGATCTTGAGATTATATTATTTGGTTACCAATTCGATAGCCAACGTTGTAATAGTTGCTTGACTCTGGTAATCGTTATCAAGTTCGCTACCACTAAGAAATAAATAATCATCATCATCATCAGCTCATTAAACGTCCCACCGAGTGGCACGAGCTACTCGTATAGGATGATTAGGCCTTAGTCATCCACGCGCGGCCCAGTGCGGATTAGACGACTCCAACATACCTTCGAATCTCTTCGTAGGTGTCGGAGCGTCGGATAACGTACATATAATTTGGAATTCGAAAATACTTGTACGTAGGATTTGAACCTCAAGCCCTCCCGGTAGGAAGGAAAGTTCACACCACTGAGCCACCCTCTTAAATAATAATATGAAAGAAAGAAAGAAGAAAAAAATCTTTATTCAAATAAATCTGTTACAGATACTTTTGAATCGTCAATTGTTATTATTATCATATTTTTTGTGACTCTACCACATGAAAATTAATTTGAAATATCTAACCGAGCTGTTTTTTGACACTCTAATAATTAAAACCCACATTCCGGGCTTTGCCGTTGGCCGCGCAATATTCGACCTGCAGATTTATTACTATACCCGTCGTTTGTTTATTAGTTGAAAAAGACATCGGTCAAGTTGCGCAAAAATGGCGTAACAAGCGCACGGTGGGATGTGATTGGTGGATTTGGGTAAGACTTTTTTATTCTGACACCACGGTATTTTTTTTAATATAGAAGTTTGAAACGGGGCCCTGTCAGAATATGCGTTCATCATAGATGGTGGCAAACGAGTAAACAAAATATTTTTTTTTATGTTATAAGTGTACAGGACGGTCTGGACGCTCACTGATGTAAGTGATACGCCAGGCATGACAGAGCGGCATTAAAGGTGAACAACACTGACAGACAGTTATATCTCCATCAGCCGCACTGCGCCCGACAACCCGAGACAACAGATGTTAGGTCTCTTATACCGGTAATTTCACTAAAATGGTGTTAAATAAAAAAAACATATGTGAGGTTAAATGTATATACGAATGGTCTGTGTTTTCTATGTTCATTATCTCAGAATACAGAAATCTGTGTTCTTAGTACATAATGTCTATTTCAAAAAATAATATATATCCGACGCCATACGGTGAAGGAAAACATCGTGAGGAAACCTTCTGCACGCCTGCGAAGAGATTCAGGTTTGCGTGAAGTCGTCCAATCCGCACTGGGCCGCGTGGACGACTACGCTACACCCTATCGGGTAGGCTCTGCCCTCGGTGGGACGTTTAATGAGCTGATATATATATACCAAGTAAGTATTTTTATCAGTTAGTTAGGAACGAAATACAGCTTCACGCTTAACTTGGGGTTTGTGTAATTCAGTCCATATTTATTATTATATATGCAATATATATATGACGACCCATTTGGTGTTGCGGTTGAGAGGTCGGCTGCAACACCAAGGGTTCCGGGTTCGATCCGGCAGTACAAACATTTGTGTGCATGAACATGTCTGTTTGTAATGGTCTGGGTGTTTTCTATGTATATATGTATGTATTTAAAAAAAATGTATATAAGTATATTATTACCGTTGTTAGTACCCATAATACAGGCTTCACGCTTAATTGGGGCTAGATGGCGTTGTGTGAATGTCAGTGGATATTTTTATTATTATTAATATCAGAGGGCATAGACATGGTCCAATTTTTGTAATTATTAAACAAGGTATAGACTTATATTTGTGTGGAAATGTTTTTCTGTTTTTTTTTACGATTTTGTTCCAAGCTTAAGATTTAAAAGAATATTGAATATTTCAGCCCGACCTTGTATCGCTACAACAACGATCTGTAAACGTCTTTATTTAGTGTAAATCCCATAGACAAACCAGGACGTTTCCCCGGAACTATGTTTTGAGAGCAACGAGTCGAGTTACCATCTTCGCTTTCCTATCACAACAGTGCTAGAAAGATTTACAGCCACAATGGATACACTTTATTAGACTTTCGGTTGAAATGGAGTTTTCTTTGCGTCTACGTCTTGTGTACGTATTTATATGAGAAGGAAGATTGTTGTAATTGTTCAAGTTACTTGTAAATTGAATTTGATCAAATTTTCAGCCAAAACTAGATGACATATTTGTTAAATGTAATAATTCATTTATTTCAGACAATATAACATGACCAATAATCAAATTACAATAAAAATAAAAACAATACCACTAATATGAGTTAAGATGACAAAAGAATTAATTTTCCTTTTTAATATAATAAAATAAATGTCATGAATAAGACAATTAAATAATATTAAAATTTAGTTTAAATCAAAATAATATTAATACTTAAAAAAAAAATAAAAGAAAATTTAAATAATATTTTATACGCCGGTAAATGTATCATTTACAGAACATGTGCCGGCAGTCATAACGCACAGAAAACATTCGCAATATGGTGTTAGGGCTGGCGTACCCTGCGCACAGGGAGGTGCACCGCTTGCGCATGGTTGCATAAAACAGTCCACACGTGCTTAGCAAACATCCCCAATGCGCTACAAAATCGAGGCAGTCCCAACAGCACCCTAATGCATATTATACTGGAAGCGTAGTGCGCTGTAACTGCCCCCCGCGTACAGTCCACCCACAGACTGCTCGTGTAAAAAGACGTACAAAATGCCCTGAACAGTGTAATTTTTACATCGCTTGAACAGAATTTAATGATTATTATATCATCATCATCTTCACAGCTCATTAAACGTCCCACCAAGAGGCTCGAGGCTACCTATATAGAGTGTAGAGATTGGCCGACTTCACGCACAACTTTAATCTCTTTGCAGGCGTGCGCAAATACATTGGTACGTGCGGGATTTAAACCTGCTTCTCGGAAGGCAACAGTCCAACAATTAAGCCACACCGGCACTCTTATTATATAATTATCTCTAATTGGAAGTTCATACAATTACATTTCTTAGTTGTACGAGTATTCACATTAAATATATAATATCATGTTGAAATTCATCTTAATAAAATGATTAACGTTTCAAAAACATCTAAGACTTATTTAATCAAAAATAAGCGAATAAAAGCCAAAAAGTATAATGTAAGTCAGATAGACCAAGTGAGCGCAAACCATTACCTTTACTTTTGCAAGTAATTGACTTTTTACACGTCTGGAGTTTTTGCACGTCTGCATTTGCAGTAAGGCATTCATCTGCATTGACAAAAACCTCCTCTTGATAAGAAACGCCTTTTTGATTTAAACATCGGATTTTATAAAGGTTTTATCAGTTACAAAGTTAACGAAGGCTAGATTATCTGGATAAGTCCTTGAGGACTTATCCTATATTTATATTAACTAATTATACGTGTTCATTAAAAAATATATGTAAATAAAGCTAAAGTTGAATTAAGACAAATTTAAGCACTTTTTTCTTTTGTTTGCTTTCAAGAAGAAAATGTATGGTTTTATATTGATTACTGTCATAACCATATTCATTAGTTAGAAGTGCAGCATGTGTATCTACCTTACAATATAACATAAATATATCATTGTATAAATAGCTTCAATGACAATTAAACAGCGTCGGTGGCTCATTGGTTTAAATTATTGCCTCCGACAGGAGGATGCCAGGTTTAAATCCCGTCTCGTACCAATGTGTTTTTGAATTTTCGATATTACATGTACGTTATCCGACGCCCTTACGGTGAAGGAAAACATTGTGAGGAAACTTGCGCACTCCTACGAAGAGATTAAAAGGTTGCGCGAGAAGTCGGCCAATCCGCATGGGTACGCTCCACCACTACGGGCTATTCACCTTTTTCACTAATATATAAATAAATATCCACTGACATTCACACAGCGCCATCTAGTCCAACTAAGCATTAGCCTACGATATGGATACTAAACAAGGATAAACATATTATAAACTTTTTTTTGTAAATACATACATAGAAAACACCAGACCAACACTAAACAGACATGTTCATGCACAAAATGTTTGTACTGCCGGGGATCGAACCCGGAACCCTTGTGTGAGAGCCCATCTCAACCATTACACCAGATGGGTGCCATAAATAAAACAATCGACTGATACCTTATACGTAGTCTGGCCGATTTTCAGTTTTAAATAGTCTTCCTTGTAGCGTTATAAATACTCACCCTCGAAGTTTCGAGTTCAAGGGCGCCTCTGTTTATCCGACAGCCCCGGTTTATCTGCTGTTATTGTTTCGCAGACGTTTCGAGGTGGGCTGGCCAATTGAATGGAAAATAGCCCTGTATAGCTGCCAAATCCTAGGTGCATTCAAATTGCAGTATACAATCTAATGCCCGTATTCTTAAACGAGACTCAGGCATTGACGACCCATGTATAGCGGTTGAGACGTCGACTACAACACCAAGGGTTCCGGGTTCGATCTCAGGCAGTATAAACATTTGTGGCATGAACGTCTGTTTGTAATTGTCTGGGTGTTTTCTATGTATAATATGGATTTACAAAAAAATGTATATTTGTATGTTTAAGTTGTTTTGTACCCGATAGACAAGTTTCACGCTTCAATTCGGGCTAGATGGCGCTGTGTGAGTCATAGATATTATTTATTTATTTATCCTTACGAAATATAGATAGAAAGGGATTGAGCATTTACCGTTTATAGCGCCTTCCCTTTCTTAAGTAAATTTAAGCAAAGATCAAGTTGAGTCTCGTTCTAGAATACGGGCTTTAGTGTCCCGTTAAATAGGAGTGTTTTGCACTTCTGTGTTTCGGGATGAAGGCACTATAGCTAGTAAACTTACTAGAGTGACACAGGGCAGTGTTTATGGTAAATAATGACTACCTATGGTTTTTAAAAGTATTCCATACCGTCTCTGTCATGGTCAGACGTATCACTTACCACCAGGTTAGCGCGCCGACCGTCCCGTTCACTTATGACAAAAAATGGTGTGCATAGTTGTTTTTCAGGTTGTATGTTCAGTTCTAAATGTAAGCTACTGCAATTAGTAAAACAAAGATATATAAATAAAAATCAATAAATATCCACTGACATTCACACAGCGCCAACTAGCTCCAAGTTAAGCGTGAAGCCTGTTTTATGGGTACTAGACAATGGATAAAAATACTTAATATATATTTTTTGTAAATACATATTATACATACAAAACAACCAGACCATTCAAACGGACATGTTCATGCACACAAATGTTTGAACTGCCTGGGATCGAACTCGAAACCCTAAGTGTTGCAGCTGACGTATCAACCGCAACACCAAATGGGTCATATATTTTTGTTTACTGCATAAATATGATTTTAAAACCCAAAAGCTCTTGCATACAAGTTTACTGTTCAAATACCGAGGTAATTGCGTTTGAACAATGTTTGAACATGTCATATGTTTGCTGAGCATCCAGTGGTTTGCCAATGGCTGCCAAAGCGTAAGCTGAAGTAGTTAAATGGTACACACTAAAAGATGTTGGTTTATACATTTCTATGAATTTTGAGTAATTTTAACCAACAAATTTATGTACGGTCAAAGTAATATACAGTTGACTAGCAATTAGTGTTAATTCAATGTGGGTAGTTAAATGGATAACATAAAGTATTAATGAAAATAAGAACTTGTGTTTTCTGAATTACTGATTTGTTAGAAAGATAGATGACTGTATACTATAACAAACTAGGGACTTCCACATTCCTATCTATCCTATTCAACCTATCGCAGTCCACTGCTGGACATAGGTTCCCCCATTTCGCGCCAGATATCCGTCCTCCGCTTTCCTCATCCAGCCTCCACAGCGACCTTTCGCAAGTGTCGGTCCATGGGCCGAGGGCGTCCTACGCTACGCTTGCCGAACGCGGTCTCCACTCCAGAACTTTCTGCTCCAACGGCCATCGGTTCTGCGACATACGTGACAGCCCACTGCCACTCAACTGCTGACCGGCGGGCTATGTCGGTAACTTCCACATTCAACTAGCACTTTCTACCGGTGAATATTTTTTCACAATCAACCGAACTACTGTGTACATACCCACTCATCTCAATCATCATCCTCAGCTCATTTTAACGTCCCCAAGAGAGGTACGAGCCTGCCCGTACGCAGGTGTTAACCTTCGCGTCCACGCGGGCCCAGTGCGGACTAGCAACAACCTTTGAATCCTTCCGCAGGCGTGCGCAGGTTTCTTACGATATTTCCATCACCGTAAGAGCGTCGATTAACGTAATTAACAATTGGTGGGCTTTGAACCTTTACTTTTCAGATCGGAAGTCAATAATCCACATAAGCACCGACGCTCTAATCAAATCTAATAATTTTAATTAAACATTACGAGTGAATCTACCGGTCAAAGATGCCTGTCTGCTTAATTTATTGATGGAACGTTTTATTTAACCCCTTTGACCGCAATGACGCCTTAAGAGTCAGACACAATAGAATTTTCTATTGTATCTGGATTCCCGGCGTTAAATGGGTTATGAGAAGTTAATCAGTGATGTCAGTTGAATTCCTCTGCAGAAAAAGATGTAAAAGCCATAAGTGCAATGTTATAGCGTATTTTAATATCAGACTAACGCCCAATTAGCTACGGAGAGACTCAGGAGATTAATAATTGTTAGCATTTAGTCAAATAATAACATTATAAGAATACGTCAATAATTAGAATTGACGTCTTTAAACTCGATGGGATACCTCGGTACCTTTTTTTTATTTGGAAAACATACTATATGTATATTCCGAAAGTATAACTAAGTACCGATATTTTTACTACATAGCTATTGTGTTTTCGCATATCAACATCTGTATGATAATTTATGATTGTAAAAATATTAGACACTTTGTTTATTATAAATACGTTCACAAATTGACTTCCAAATATAAATTGTAAATGAAAAATAGTAATTAAGTAACCACTTCACTTATATTAGCATTCCATACACCTATATGTATTTTAGAAACATAATAAATAATTAAAATATCCATTACGTTCTAAGTGACACTGTGTAACACATTATTTTACAATCATCTGTAGAACAAAAGTGAACGGTACATTAATACTCGAACATATTAGCTAAGTGGCTGCAAAACGATACTCTAAGGTTTTGCAGCCACTTAGCTAATATGATTGGAATTGACAATCTATCAATGTTAGACAACATTTTTTGTAATTTTGATATAAATGACAAGAGTATAATAAATTTCATTAATTCTGATCATAGCGGACAGATGGCATCGTTTGAGCACCGTCTTGCCCCAACTTCATGTAATTTTGTTTGTCGGCCAATTACAACATATGCATAGAAAATTTAAGGAAAATATATCTAGCAAGTTGCCTTTATTAACTTATAGTAATGAAAATGTCGATGAACATTATAATAAATTATTTAGTGTAATTGAAAAGGAATTTAATGGTACATTTCCAAAAAATGTCAGATTAAATACTTTAAAATCTAAATTTAGCGACTGGGCCACTACTGGTATTTATACAAGTAGAAAAAAGTTATTTGAATTGTATGATGTTAAGGCTAATACTAATGACCCTGTTATCATAGAGTATGTTAGAAATTATTCAAAATTATTCAAAAAAGTTTGCGCAGTAGCTAAAGCTAATTATTTTAAAAATAAAATAATCAATGCTACTAATAAAAGTAAAGTTTCGTGGAATATCATCAATAAGGAGACTTGTAAAAAAAACACAAGATAACAAGATCTCACTGAATATTGATGGCAGGAGTCTTGATACTGACTCTCAGGTGGCAGATGCATTTGAAAAGTTCTTTACTAATATTGCTGTCACTGTAACTAGTAAATTAAATTCAAATCCTCATCTTGCTGTTTCTCTCCTCAAGTCACATGTTGATGAGTGCAAAACGTCTTTTAGATTTACACATGTAAATGCAGGGATAATCATTAGAACTTTTAAAGAGTTAAATATTAAAAAAACAGAGGATTTATGGGGACTCTCTACAGAAATACTTAAAAATATAATTATATGTATTGCTCCTCACTTAGCTGTTATTTTTAATCAGTGTGTTGACCAGGGCAAATTTCCAAATTTGATGAAATTCAGTAAAATCATACCTTTATTCAAATCTGGAGAAAAGAGTGACCCGTCTCACTACAGACCTATCTCTATTCTCCCAGCTCTAAGTAAGATATTTGAAAAAATTATATTTAATCAATTATTGTCTCATTTCAACGTAAACATTATTACATAGCAATCAATTTGGATTTACTAAAGGCAGATCCACTACTGATGCAGGAGTGGCACTAATGAAACATATTTTTGAGGCGTGGGAAAATAAGCAAGATGCTATAGGAATATTCTGCGATCTATCGAAGGCATTCGATTGCGTTAACCATAATACTCTCCTCATGAAGTTGAAGCATTACGGTGTCGATAAGGACGCTCTTAATTTAATACAATCATATTTAACGAATAGAGTCCAAAACGTACATGTCGGAGAAACAAGTTCCAGCGGAGCCCTTTTATTGATGGGCGTTCCCCAGGGCTCAATATTGGGACCTTTGTTTTTCTTAATTTATATAAATGATCTACCTTATTATACTCAAAACCTATGTGAAACTGTATTATTTGCTGATGATACATCTCTTATATTTAACGTGGATAGACAAAAAGAAACTTTTGACGATGTAAATACTACACTTTCTCAGGTATTACATTGGTTTACGACCAATAATTTACTTCTTAACTCTAAGAAACCAAATGTATTAAGTTCACAATGCCTAATGTAAGGCAGGTAGATACTTTCATCACTTTGGATGAAGGACCCATGGAAGTAATAAATTCAACCGTTTTCCTGGGTATAAAATTAGACGCAATATTGCGGCTTTGGCAGGAAGGCTTAGTTCCGCTGCATATGCTGTAAGGAAGATAAGAAGTCTCACTGATATTGAGACTGCAAGACTTGTGTATTTTAGCTATTTTCACAGCGTGATGTCTTATGGTCTACTTTTGTGGGGGTCTGCTGCTGATCTACAAACAATTTTTGTATTGCAGAAAAGATCCATCCGTGCCATATACGGCCTTAAATCACGTGACTCACTAAGGGAATTATTTAAACAAATAAATATTTTAACATTACCGTCTCAGTACATTCTAGACTGCGTCATCTATGTACACAAAAATTTACATGTATTTTCAAAAAAGTCAGATAATCATAGTTTGAACACTAGGAACAAACACAAACTTGCCGTTCCAAATCTTAGATTGCATAAGGTTGGGAACTCATTTGTGGGATTAAGCATTAAAATATTTAATAAGCTACCACAAAATGTAATTGATTTACCCCTGCATAAGTTTAAGTCTCATGTAAAGTCTATTTTAATAAAAAAAGCTTACTATAGTGTTGAAGATTATATAAATGATAAAAACTCATGGACATGTTGATTTCCACGCCTGCACTACTTTTGTTTTTTTTTTTGTTGTCATCTATTTAAATTTATAAAATACTTAACTGCTTAATAGTACTTTTGTAGATTATTATATTTTTACCAATAATACGATAAAAATTGAAAATATAATTTGCTTTATATAATTATTTTGATTACAAATGAATCTGTATTCAACACAATTTTTTTGAAAAGAGTAACTACTGAGTTTCTTGCTGGTTTCTTCTCAGTGGAAAACTACCTCCCGAACCAGTGGTAGCTTCATTTGACATTCATAAGTGTTCTTTAAGGACCTAAACTGAATAAACACTTTTCATTTTCATTGAATCGACCAATGAGAAGTCACAAGATCAATTAAAANTCTCTCTTGATCTTTCCATCTTTTGATTACAGTCCAAAATTGGATATGTCTTCCTCATTCTTGGACAGATGTCCAGGTCTTTAATTAAATGAAAATGAAAAGTGTTTATTCAGTTTAGGTCCTTAAAGAACACTTATGAATGTCAAATGAAGCTACCACTGGTTCGGGAGGTAGTTTTCCACTGAGAAGAAACCAGCAAGAAACTCAGTAGTTACTCTTTTCAAAAAAATTGTGTTGAATACAGATTCATTTGTAATCAAAATAATTATATAAAGCAAATTATATTTTCAATTTTTATCGTATTATGTATTGGTAAAAATATAATAATCTACAAAAGTACTATTAAGCAGTTAAGTATTATATAAATTTAAATAGATGACAACAAAAAAAAAACAAAAGTAGTGCAGGCGTGGAAATCAACATGTCCATGAGTTTTTATCATTTATATAATCTTCAACACTATAGTAAGCTTTTTTTATTAAAATAGACTTTACATGAGACTTAAACTTATGCAGGGGTAAATCAATTACATTTTGTGGTAGCTTATTAAATATTTTAATGCTTAATCCCACAAATGAGTTCCCAACCTTATGCAATCTAAGATTTGGAACGGCAAGTTTGTGTTTGTTCCTAGTGTTCAAACTATGATTATCTGACTTTTTGAAAATACATGTAAATTTTGTGTACATAGATGACGCAGTCTAGAATGTACTGAGACGGTAATGTTAAAATATTTATTTGTTTAAATAATTCCCTTAGTGAGTCACGTGATTTAAGGCCGTATATGGCACGGATGGATCTTTTCTGCAATACAAAAATTGTTTGTAGATCAGCAGCAGACCCCCACAAAAGTAGACCATAAGACATCACGCTGTGAAAATAGCTAAAATACACAAGTCTTGCAGTCTCAATATCAGTGAGACTTCTTATCTTCCTTACAGCATATGCAGCGGAACTAAG
Organism: Leucinodes orbonalis; assembly: GCA_019425675.1. Lineage (NCBI taxonomy): Eukaryota > Metazoa > Arthropoda > Insecta > Lepidoptera > Crambidae > Leucinodes > Leucinodes orbonalis. The sequence continues at coordinate 11,978 of PQWD01009531.1, forward strand.
CCTTCCTGCCAAAGCCGCAATATGGGGACCCCACTGCAATTTTGCGTCTAATTTTATACCCAGGAAAACGGTTGAATTTATTACTTCCATGGGTCCTTCATCCAAAGTGATGAAAGTATCTACCTGCCTTACATTAGGCATTGTGAACTTAATACATTTGGTCTTCTTAGAGTTAAGAAGTAAATTATTGGTCGTAAACCAATGTAATACCTGAGAAAGTGTAGTATTTACATCGTCAAAAGTTTCTTTTTGTCTATCCACGTTAAATATAAGAGATGTATCATCAGCAAATAATACATTAACTTGACATTACGATGCTTTACAAGTCATTTGGAAGTTTGGTATTTCGGTACAACTTTCACTTTGTGGTAACTGTTTATAAGAATTAAGTTTCTCATGGTGTAACCAATTAAAATCTATTATAAAATAAAACGAATTAGTGCAAAATTTTACTATTGAGACACAATGTAGATCCTATTAGCGGATAGATAGATAGATAGATATGATTCTTTATTGCACACCAAAAAAAGATACATTATTTTATTTTATTTTATTTTACAAGCGTATTTTAAATTTAGCAGAATTGGGGCCAAGGTCATCAGATTTTCTTGTGCATCTTTTACAAGAGGTTGTCTTATGCAACGTTTGCTAACATGCGGTATCCACTCTAGAACTCGGCTGCTTCAACGGACATTGGTACTGAGACATACGTGACCAGTCCAGTGCCACTTCAACTTGCTGATCTGGCAAGTTTTGTCACTAACTTGTAGTTCTCTCAAGAATAACATCATTTCTGATTTCATCCCCGGTACAAACCCTTAGAGAATGCCATGGCAAGCGCTTCGCAGGCGTAGCGTAGGATGCTCTTCGGATTAATGGAACGACAACTTGTAAAATATCGCTGATAGAAGCTGGTTTAGAAAAGCAAAGGAACGGTATATCTGGCGCAGAATGGGCGAGACCTTTGTCCAGCAGTAACTGCGATAGGTTGAAGAAATAGTAAGAGCTTCTTACCGGTTAGCGTTGAAGTCATTAGGGGAGGCCTATATATTCAGCAGTGGACATTATGTAGCTCATATCACGATGAAGAGCTTCTTTGTCAATAAGGAACTCGAAAATATCGCTTGATGTTTGTTTCATAGAAATAAAGATTTCAAAATACCTAGACATAATAACCAAAACCAGATTTATTTTTAATGTCTAACAACATAATTATGAGATCATTCCACAATATATTCAGGTATTACCTCGAATTATATGTAAAAACATCGCTTATTTATGTACCTGTACAAATTCAGTATTTCCAAGAATCACTTAGTAATGTTGGAGTTATTTTTCATGTTCATCGTTATTTTATAGCATGACATAAGAGCCGTAGTCACTCCATTATATTTGCATTTGCGTTATCATCGTATATCATTATGTGTTTTTGTTACAATTCTCGAAATAATTAGAGCAATGACCCCTATTATATTGTTTTAATTATTTAACACTTACACGGAGAATTAGTGTTTAGTATCCTTGAATACTTCCTCTAGTTGCAGTAGTCCGGTTGTTAGTTCGGTTGACCGGACTACTGCAACTTTTTAGTTGCAATAGTTCGGTTCGAACTGAGTACCGGACTCACAGATTTCCCAATACAGGAGATGGGGCAAGCCGCGTTTAAAGTGCGACAAATGTAAGCTCAACGAGCATACACTGGCTGCCAGTTTACGCTCTGTGAGGCGAGTCAAGACGCACGAATATTAGAAGAAATTACGTTTTTTTCCAAAATGCTATCCTGTGCAATTGTAACATGCCATCATCGCAATGAAACAGTAAATTTACCAAGAAATATAATAACTTTTCACAGGTAAGAACCGAAAAGAAATTGCGACACTGGGACTGCGTATAAACTTGGCGGCTTGTCCAGTCTAATTGTATATTCGGATGTCTGTGACCGGACTGTTGCTACTTATTTAGTAGCAACAGTTCAGTTAATAAACGATATTATATTCAATTTTTATACTAGCATGTATTTACCGCGTTTACTCGTTAATATTTTATATCTATTCAACCTATCGCAGTCCACTGCTGGACAAAGCCTCCCATTTTGCGCCAGATCAAAAAAAATCAAAAATATTATTTATTTTATTTAAAAACCAATAAATGTACATGACAAGCTCAAATTTAACATAGGTCGACATAATTCACATTTGCCTGAACTAGGTAAACCTGTTTTTCAGGCGACTTATTTGCTAATTTACAATAATAACTTACATGGTAAAATAACAATTTAATAACTCGCAATTCATACCAAATAGTTAGTTACCTAACATTTTCATGGTTTTATCATACCCAAACAATCAATTTGCAGATATCCCGGTCCTCCGCTTTTCTCATCCAGCCTCCACCAGCGACCTTCGCAAGTCGGCGGTCCATCGGGCCGGAGGGCGTCCATATTTTTATATAATTATTTGATTTAAGTTTTCAATGTTCATAAATGTTTATATGGTTTATTGAAAAACAATACAACGATTAAAACCTAAGACCTACAATAAAAGGATAGTATCGTAAAACATATGAATCTTCGTTCTATAGTCTACTATGGAATCTAATGCTATTAATTCATAGCTCGAGCGATTGGAGACCCATTTGGTGTAATGGTTAAGACGTTGGCTATTACACCAAGGGTTCCGGGCTCGATCCCCGGGCAGTAACAACATTTTTGGCATGAACATGTCTGATTGTATTAGTCTGGGCGTTTTCTATGTATAACATGTATGTATTTACAAAAAAAGTATATAAGTATTTTTATCCGTTGTTTAGTTTCCATATTTCAGGCTGTTCCTTAGTTTGGGGCTAGATGGCGCTGTGTGAATATTTATTTATATAGTGCCCCTAAGCTAGGGCACTATATAAATAAATATGAAAAGATTAATGGATGTGAATGACGCTAGGGAAGTATGTCAGGACTGCGCAAAGTAGCGTTCCATCATCTCTGCCTTCCCCTCTGGGACCAAGGCGTGATCTTTATTTGTCCCTAAAAGCGGTATCATCATCAACCAGCATATAAGCCTATGTATAAAGCAAATATAATATACTATGTATAAAGAGCGTCGGTGGCTCAATGGTGTGGACTGTCGCCTTCCTACCGGGAGGGCTGAGGTTCAAATCCCGACACGTACCAATGTGTTTTCGAATTTTCGAAAATATATGTACGTTATCCGATGCTCTTACGGTGAAGGAAAACATCGTGAGGAAACCTTCATGCACGCCTGCGAAGGGATTCAAAGGTTGTGTGTGAAGTCGTCCAATCCGCACTGGGCCTGCGTGGACGACTATGGCCTAATCACCCTATACGGGTAGGCTCGTGCCCCTCGGTGGGGACGTTTAATGAGCTGATGATGATAAAGCAAATAAGTCAAACATTTAATTTCATTTATATAGTTCCACTGTAGAGCATAGGACTCCCAAAAAAGAATGGATATGAAGAAATTGGATCATTACCCGCAAGTCGGTAAGAATTAACGACTGCTATGCTTAGATAATAATATTTGTTATTAGAGCGTCGGTGGTTTAATGGTGTGAACCACAGATTTCCCAATACAGGAGATGGGGCAAGCCGCGTTTAAAGTGCGACAACTGTAAGTTCAACGAGCATACACTGGCTACCAGTTTACGCTCTGTGAGACGAGTCAAGACGCACGAATATTAGAAGAAATTACTGTTTTTTTTCCAAAATGCCATCCTGTGCAATTGTAACATGCCATCATCGCAATGAATCAGTAAATTTACCAAGAAATATAATAACTTTTCACAGGTAAGAACCGAAAAGAAATTGCGACACTGGGACTGCCTATAAACTTGGCGGCTTGTCCAGTCTAATGTATATTCTGATGTCTGTGGTGTGAACTGTTGTCTTCAAACCGGGAGGGCGCAGGATCAAATCCCACCACCTACCAATGTGTCTTCGAATATTGAACGCTCTTATGGTGAAGTAAAATATCGTGAGGAATCCTGCGCACGCCTACGAAGGGATTCAAAGGTTGTGCGTGAAGTTGGCCAATCCGCACTGTAATCACCCTTTACGGGTAGGCTCGTGCCCCTCGGTAGGGACGTTCAATGGGCTTGTAAATGAGTAAAATGTATAAGTTCTACTTTGTCATACTTAGCTCCTTATCCGTGCAGTACAGATTGGCTGACTTCACGCACAACCCCTTCAAATCTCATCGCAGGCGTGAGCCGTAAGAGTGTCAAATTAACCTCCATATAATATCGCAAATTTGAAAACACATTGGTACGTGGCGGGGATTTGAACCTGCACCCTCCAGATCGGAAGGCAACAGTCCACACCAATGAGACAGGGACGCTCTCTGTCTGCCTCTCTGCATGATTACTTCTCTTCAACCTATCACAGTCCACTGCTGGACATATGTCTCCCCCAGTGGGCCGGGGGGTGGGTAAATGCCGGTAGTCACCACGCTGGGCAAGCGGGTTCGTGACCGCAGTGTAAAACAGTACGGAGAATGGCGCTGCTGCCCACCATCCGGTTTATGAACCCTTAGTCGGCTCCTATGATACCCTCGGGAGGAGTAGGGTACACATGTATTCTATTCTGCCGTCCCTACACGGCTTATGATTAATTATTTTATAAAAAAAATGGCCAAGCGCGAGTCGGACTCGGTGAAAAAAGGGTGTGACATATGGACGGACAGACAGACAAACAGACATGACGAATCTATAAAGGTTCCGTTGTTTGCTATTTGGCTACGGAGCTCTAAAAATAAATAAATATCACTGGCTAAATAAAAGAGATAAGTAGATTAAGCCGGTATTGCAAACTTAATAGTCTATTAATTCCATCCCACGATTTGCAAAATTCAAAACTAATTCAGACAAATGTATTCCAGACTAACTCACGTTTAGTCCAATAAAATATGTCTCTAATCCGATCTAGAATGTTCGTAGCTAAATCTCGGGGGGTACTTCGGGGCGTTCCTATTCCCCTTGTTTGAACCTATAAATTGTCTCAGCCATCTATCTTGCACCTTTAGGCTAGACTGCAGACACCGTAGGGTCATTCAGTTTCATTACGGCTGGACATCGGCTAAGATCTTTACCTAGATTCCGATCTAAATGCGCAAGATCGGTTTGTCGATTTGTACGGTGTGTTAAAATGAAATAGGCAGAATTTCTATTATTTAACCAGAACATCATAATCATCATCAGCTCATTAAATATCCCCACCGAGGGGCACGAACCTACCCGTATAGGGTGATTAGGCCATAGTCGTCCACGCGGGCCCAGTGCGGATTGGACGACTTCACACACAACCTTCGAATCTCTTCGTAGCGTGCATAAAGGTTTTCTCACGATGTTTTCCTTCACCGTAAGAGCGTCGGATAACGTACATATATTTTCAAAAATTTGAAAACACATTGGTTTGATTTAGGGCTGAAGATCAAATCCCGACACGTACCAACGTGTCGGGATTTCAACTTCAGCCCTCCCGGTAGGAATGCAACAGTTCATACCATTGAGCCACCGACGCTCCAGAACCATTTAACCAGAACACCGCGTGTAAAACAAAACACTGCCTATAAGAACAAAATTTCACCCCGCCAACAACTGTCTTCGTGTCTAGTAAGCTAAGTCCCGGGTTCAAACCGGATGGTAAAAATCACATATATTGCAGGCTAAATCACAAGAAGTACCACACAAATCATAAGACGACAGTGACAATTTCTATCAGATGAATGCGGCAATTGCAGTCCAAAAACAAAAACACCAGAGGCTTCAGAAATTAGTTACCGACCCTTTAAGTAAGAATACGTTCTCTTTGAAGGATTTAAGATCATAATATTTCTCCAGAAATAAGAGCTCCTATACTTAAACAGTTCAATGTTAGACTACGTCACAGCACATAAGTGGACTGTGGGCTTACTCACAATATTGTTTGTTTAATAATATAGTGATATAAAGAGGAACGACCTAGTAACCATTATCGTTAGAACCCGACACGGGTCGACTTACCGTCACACATTCATATTGTTGATTGATGACAAACACGTCGTAAGTATCATTCGAAATCATGAGTCATTCATGACTGTTCCTCACAGTATTATAATATTTTATAGTGGTTAAAGTTTTACTTAAAATTTTACTGCAAAAAAAAGGCAAAAAAATTGTTCAAGATAATTCAGTTCGCTTGGAATTTAAAAATAATGAATTCCTTCTTCTTGAACATTTACGGATATTTCCAATATCAGCTGAGATTCGGTGGATAGTCGTATTAACCAATATCCAGTAAAAAATACAAACCAAACAGATAATATTACTGATAATACGTATTGATAGGTGTTATAGGCTTATATAAATATAAATATCACAATATATAAGTTCACACAGCGCCATCTAGCCCCTAACTAAGCATTAGCCTGTAATATGGATACTTAACAACGGATAAACATACTTATGTACTTTTTTTTTGTAAATACATACATATTATACATAGAAAACACCCAATACAACCAGACATATTCATGCACACAAATGTTTGTACTGCCCGGGGATCGAACCCGGAACCCTTGGTGTAGTATCCGACGTCAACCATTACACCCGATGGGTTGTCGTACGCTTAAATCGGGGAGTTTTTAGAAGTGAAAATGTTATTCCCAAACCAGGCAATATCATGAAGTCATCTGGGTAAGTACCGTAATCGTATCCATTTTTTCCGCCGTTTCAGTTGTAATTTCGGTTGTTATACCTATGTTTATGCGTCGGTGGCTCAGTGGTGTGGACTGTCGCCTTCCTACCGGGAGGGCTGAAGTTCAAATCCCGACACGTACCAATGTATTTTCGAATTTTCGGGAATATACGTACGTTATCCGACGTTCTTACGGTGAAGGAAAACACCATGAGGAAACCTTCATGCACGCCTGCGAAGAGATTCGAAGGTTGTGCGTGAAGTCCAATCCGCACTGGGCCCGCGTGGACGACTAAGGCCTAATAACCCTATACGGGTAGGCTCGTGCCCCTCGGTGGGGACGTTTAATGAGCTGATGATGATACCTATGTTCCGGACTAAAGACTGAGTCTGACAGTGAATGTAGTTACTTACCGGGTATTTTTAATGTATATATGTCTAACACTGCGATTATCAAGTTTGAACTGCATTTTTATTTATTTATTTATGGAAACAAACCTGCCAGCAACATACACTAAAATTAAGTTCTTAATTGAAGTATCTCAATAAAAGCTTATTTTTAAAGACAATAAAATCTTTAAACTATTGTAAACTAAGAAAAAATGGACTGCATATTACGTTTCTAATAAAATTTAAACATATAATTATCATCATATTGGAACAGAAACTTACCTTTCCACATATTACCTTACGTCATGCGGAGACAATCATAGACATCATCATCTCATCTCATCATGAGACAAAACTAATAAAAACAACTTCTATTCCTAGGTTAGACAATGGTTGTATAAATAATACCTAAATCTCTTTCATTCCTCCAACCGTAGCAATAAAAATTTAGCTTATGGTAAGCTGACGATCAAGTATAGTAACTGACGATGAAGTCCTTCGATACGATTCCGCAATGCTCAAAGTTAAAGGTTTTTGAGCAATGTTTCCTACCCGTACTAACATAGGTACGCATGGACGCTGAAAGCAGTATTGGTTCAAATTTTATATGCTCGGAGTCTCTCTTGGGGATAGGGTCAGAAATAATTTAATGCGTAAGAGAACTCAAGTTTCCGACATAACTCGCCGGATCAGCAACTTGAAGTTGGAACTGAAGGCTGGTCACGTATGTCGCAAAACTGATGGCCGTTGGAGAAACCGAGTTCCGGAATGGAGACCGCGTATTGGCAAGCGTTGCATAGTACGCCCTCCGGCCCGATGGACCGACGACTTGCGAAAGGTCGCTGGTGAAGGCTGGATGAGAAAAGCGGAGGACCGGGATATCTGGCGCGAAATGGGGGAGACTTATATCCAGAAGTGGACTGTGACAGGGTGAAAAGAGAGAGAAGCTGACTATCTCATCTAAGCATTTTATTAACACTTTCGAATTCTCTCATACGAAGCTATTTATATACACACAAACAATTATCAATATGTACCTTTTCACTCGTCACGTATACTTAAAAACGATTGATCTAATTAATACTTAAACAACTTATCAAACATAAGGTCAACTTCACACGATTCTTAGCATCAATTGTATACAAGCTGTTTTGATTTACCACACTGATGTTAGCCGTAAGGTTCAAAATTGAATGATTTAGAAAACTTCAACCATTTAGTGTTCTGGTTATAGTAATTATCAGCTTACTAAATAAAGACTGTAAGTGCGTAAATTGATGCACGTGCTTTATAGGATTTCTACTTCAACAGGATGGTTGCTTTATAAATATTATATTTGACGACGCATCTAGTGTAATGGATAAGATGGCTATTACACCGATGGTTCCGGATTCGATCCTCGGGCAGTACAAACTTTTGTGTGCATGAACATGTCTGTTTGTATTGGTCTGGGTGTTTTCTTTTTATATTATGTATGTATTTAAAAAAAGTTTATCCATTCTTATTCCCATAATATAGCCTAATGCTCAGGCTAGAACGCGCTGTGTCAATGTCTGTGGATATTTATATTAATATGATAACTTCTGCGTTCATTATGTCTACTACTCGACAAATCTCTCCATGACTTTATTCATTTAAAAATCAAGTTGGCTGTAAAGTTAGTGCTTGCAACTAACCACGCTGGTCTAAATAATTTCAAATATGTCTACCTACAAATTATTGAACTGCATGGACATTAAACACGGAATTTTTGTTACGTGATGTCCCCGTAGGATCCAAACCCACTATAGAACGTAGACTATTCATAGATCACGCAGCGACCTGAACAGACGCTCATATCACTAGACCAATGATGTCATTTTAAACATATTGTTCGCTCGAAATTATGTGAATCCATAATTCGATAAGGAAAAGTTTGAGATCACACCTCCGACTAACTAGAAATATGCTCTTTCTCACTCAAAAAGTGTCCGCGGCAAAATTATGCCCATCTGTCAGTTGACCCAAATTTTCATTTATAATCATGTCGCTCGCTACATGCCATAGTGACATTGTGGTATGCTCATGCTTTTGATTTTGTACCCTTTAATGGTCACCTTAAGTTCAAAATTTTAATGACTATAATTATGTCATATAATATATAGTGAGCGTCGGTGGCTCAATGGTGTGGACTGTCGCCTTCCTACCGGGAGGGCTGAGGTTCAAATCCCGACACGTACCAATGTGTTTTCGAATTTTCGAAAAATATATGTAAGTTATCCGACGCTCTTACGGTGAAGGAAAACATCGTGAGGAAACCTGCGCACGCCTGCGAAGAGATTCAAAGGTTGTGCGTGAAGTCACCCGCAATGGGCCCGCGTGGACGACTAAGGCCTAATCACCCTATACGGGTAGGCTCGTGCCCCTCGGTGGGGACGTTTAATGAGCTGATGATGATGATGATGAATTATGTCATAAATATTACTTGTGTCAAGCAGTTGGGATATTTTTTGGTTGGTATTTCATCGTGATTGTGCATCTAGCTAGTTTATTTCATCTAAGCCTACGAATATCGGTGTCGTTCTCGTAATAGCCCCCCAGCATGATCGTACCTCGCCTCTCGTTCCCACAGCGGACAATTCGGCATATCAATTATTGACCGTAGATAAAACAAACTAGGCTATGTCAATGTGTGACTTAGATAGCCGACAGCTGATAAAAATATGGGTAATTGTTTTAAATTGTCTGCCTTCAATAACTTGAGTTCATGTCAATATTAGGGGTCAACGTATTGGTGACCGAAAACTATAATCTCAATTCTCTTCGAATCGTAATCGTCGGTGGCTCAATGGTGTAGACTGTCGCCATCCTGGGAGGGCTGAGGTTTAAATCTCGCCACGTACCAATGTGTTTTCGAATTTTCGAAAAACATATGTACGTTATCCGACGCTCTTACGGTGAAGGAGAACATCGTGAGGAAACCTGCGCACGCCTGCGAAGTGATTCAAAGGTTGTGCGTGAAGTCGTCCAATCCGCACTGGGCCCGCGTGGACGACTAAGGTCTATATACCGCATACGTAATCGATTCCGATTGCGTAATGGATTGCGTGTTAAATTGACTATAGTTAAGTGGCTAACCTGACTATAGCAAATCCGGTTATTGGATAGGTGACCTGAAATAATATCCTGAGCCCCTTAGAGCTTTTTTTGTTAATTTATTGGTGCCCAAATCAACGTTACAACACAATTTAAATTTACATTACATATTCATAGGACCATAACCAGTTGCCATAACCAGCATACATGAGGACACAGGATCAAGAAGTCTCATAATTACATAAAAATCAAATCCTTAAAGTATGTACATAGATACAAGTAGGTGCCTCGTTCCTAATGCGCACCGCAAAGGAATGGAATTCTTTGCCTCCTTATGTGTTCCCCGATCATTACAACCTGTCCGTCTTCAAGGCAAGAGTGAATAGGCTGTTTCTAGGCAGGCATGATCCACCTTCGGCCGCATCATCACTTACCATCAGGTGAGATGGCGGTCAAATCTCTGCCTATAAAGGATAAAAAAAATGTATGCATGTATGTAACGTCATTTTAATGGAGAACAAATTGAAACAAAAATATTAAACAATGTTTATATAGAACATTGCAAACACTATTGAATTTTTTATTTAAAATGATTAACTGATATATTATAGACGTCAGGCACATCTTTTTTATAGTATAGGGGCAAACGAGCAGACAGATCACCTGATGGAATCTGAATTCTGCCGCCCATGGACACTTGCAACACCAAAGGAGCTATAAGATGCGTTGCCGGCCTTACATCGTCTGCATTTTCATGTTACCGTATATATTCACGGCATATACGCAAAATGGGGTTGTGTCACAGATTTCCCAATACAGGAGATGGGGCAAGCCGCGTTTAAAGTGCGACAAATGTAAGCTCAACGAGCATACACTGGCTGCCAGTTTACGCTCTGTGAGACGAGTCAAGACGCATGAATATTAGAAGAAATTACCGTTTTTTTCCAAAATGCCATCCTGTGCCACTGTAACATGCTATCATCGCAACTGATTCATTGGAATCAGTAAATTTAACAAGAAATATAATAACTTTTCACAGGTAAGAACCGAAAAGAAATTGCGACACTGGGACTGCCTATAAACTTGGCGGCTTGTCCAGTCTAATTGTATATTCGGATGTCTGTGGGTTGTGTACCTTGCAGGGTATGTAAAGCTGTTGATACCCACAACTATCTTTGTATGCCTTAGTCCCCACAAGCTCCCCAAACCAGCCTTAGTAGTAAAGTTCTATTCCATTCACCCTATTGACATCTTTTGTGGCCTGTGCGCTGTAGTGGAACGTATAGGCTTCATTTTTCGTTTAACTATATCTAGGAAAATGCAATCTGTTATGTGAGTTTAATAATATAAATATCTTATCGTAAAATATAATTAATATCATTCATTTATAAAATTAGTACCTTTTGTAATTTAACCACGACAAAAGTAAATAGGCTGTTAAGTTATAAAATTGTACCTCATAAACTCATAATACGCGCAATATCAAATTAGTTACGTCGTGATAAATCATGTATTCGTACATATTAATTTGTGAAATTATCGGAAACCGGTTTCGTTTGAAGTGATAATAATTCCAGAGAACTTTATCAATTTCAAATTAAATCGAAATATGGTTTCATTGCGGTTTGAGCTTTTGAATTAAGTGAAATGTATTTATGTTATTATTATTTAACAGCCCTTACAGTAGTTAGGTACACCTTCTTAGTTTTTTACAAAGGGATATCAATTACTTACATCTATGAACGTAAAAAGCGTATAAACAATAAGTTAAGCCAAAATAGTTAGCAATTATTTGAAGAAGAATTACATATTAAAGTAAAAACATTATAAATAAAATATTCCTTAATATAGTGACTCGATCTTACGGTGAAGGAAAACATCGTGTGGAAACCTGCGCACGCCTGCGAAGAGATTCAAAGGTTGTACGTGAAGTCGTCCAACCCGCACTGGGACCGCGTGGACGACTAAGGCCTAATCACCCTATACGGGTAAGCTCGTGCCCCTCACGTAGCGTAGTAGCTCACTACAAAATATTGAATTATTCAGAATACAGTAATCAGCAATTATTCAGTGCCAAAAAACACTAAACAATCTAAAATCATTCTTAATTTTATCTTAAATATTGTTAAACTGACGAACTTTCCCCTTATTTTATTAAGACATTAAATATAATTAATTCGGAAGGTCGCTGGTGGGAGCTGGATGAGAAAAGCGGAGAACCGGTATATCTGGCGCAAAATGGGGGAGACCTATGTCTAGCAGTGGACTGCGATAGGTTGAAGGAGAGAGAGAATTATAATTATATTCGTACGCCACGTTAAAATTGTATTTTAAAGCTTAGAAATATCTATATAATTTCTATAACAGAATTAAAATATCTATTTGAACCTATCAAATAACTTTAAAAATGACGTACTGTAGAAAATAAGATAGAACCAACTGCATAATCATTAATTAGTCATCAAGCCGGTGACAAATAATGAATGAGATGTCAGAAGGAAATGATTCTTGACCTTTGTTTACTCTTTATGGGCACGGGTGATGATTTGAAAATGGGCGTCAGCGAAAATATATTGTTTTTAATTATACAGAGCGTTAGCAGTGTTTTTTTTATTTCTGATGGGCTTGTCTCTCACAGACAGGAGGCACTCTTGATCACAGACTCTGATCTTAATGAATGAAATTTAATGAACAACTTTAATGATATAAGTCAATCAACTTCGATATGCAATACTTAACGTTGGAAACTTTTTTGGCCAACTGTGTTGTTTATTTGTTTTTAGTCGTATGTTAAATTAAGGCTGTATGTTTCTTTAACTAAATAAATAAAATAAAAATCTTAGGGAAAGAGTCGTGCCCTAAGATGGAGCGAGCTTGCCCATAAAAAGCCTATTCACTCGTTTTTTGAATGCCACAGGGTTGTATGTGTCCGGAAACACAGACGCAGGCAGATCATTCCATTCATTTGCAGTACGCATAATAATAGAAGTTTCCGCTGAGGAGATGTCAGCTTGAAGCCTAATTTACTGTGGATGAAAGTTAGAATCAAATGCATACTCATTGCCAAAATTATATAGACTTAATTTTTTTTATGAAATTGTTGTACAGGACGGTCAGGACGCTCACCTGATAGTAAGTGATTCGCTTGGCCATGACTGACCATGACAGAGCGGCATTGAAGGAGACCAACAACTGATACACAGTTATTATTCTCCGTCAATGCCATACTAAGCCCGACAACAGAGACAACAGATGTTAGGTCTCTTATAACCGGTAATTCTACTAGAATGAGATGAGGGCACTGCCTCATCTCGAAACACAGAAGTGCATAACAGTCCTGTTTCACGGGACTATATCTGGCACTGCGGTGGTACCTACCTAGACGACTCTCTATCGAGAAGTCTACCACCTAATACGCTCTTATAGGCTTCAAAATTACGGAATAAATTAAGTTGATAAAGCAAAACTTCCGTTTCTTTTAATTTTTGAACTGAGCTTAATTTTATGCTAACCATAAAAAAAATACGACAAAATAACTTTACGTAAGTTTTGAGTATTGTAAAATCACTTCCATAGTTAAGAAAGTAGTACCCAACGACTTAACAACAAGTTGTTTTGTACAAAGTTATTGCAAAATATTATATATCCTATTTTACAACTATGAATTCTATATTATAACTAAGTTAACTGGGGAAACATTTTCGAAATTATCAAAAGATCAATCGTATAAAGAGCGTCGGTGTCAATGGTTTGACTGTGCCTTTCGATCAGAGGGCGCAGATTAAAATCCGTCATGCACCAACGTAACTTCGCAGGCGTGCGCAGGTTAATTCACGATATTTTCCTTCACCGTAAGAGCGTCGGATAAACGTATATATAATTTAGAAAATTCAAAAACACATTGGGTACGTGGCGGGATTTGAACCTGCACTCTCCAGATCGAAAGGCAACAGTCGCACCAATGAACCATTTATTAACTTGACGATCGCCAATCAAACGCTCTAGCCACAATGCCCTATATAAATATGATTTCACCACATAAAAGTTCCTGGTATCTGAAATCGGACCTTCTACGTATTGACTCTACATTGACAAAAGGGAAAACTATGCCAAATGTAGAGTCAAGACATTTGGGTGTGAGTGAAACTTTTCCGTTGATTAAACAGTGGGTGAGCTTCGTGCACTCTTTACGTTGCACAAAATGCATTGCACTCGGGGAACACTATCAGCTCGGGAAAGAATTGTAAAGATGCACCTCGCCTTGATAGGTGAATCAAGCTGGCGTCATAATTATTGTTAATTTTTTTACCTAAATTGAGAAAACTTTTGGGTGAAACGGTAAATAAACTTATATTGTAAATTTGTTATTTCATTTGAGAAAGTTACACATGTATTTGTTCGACTTAATGCATTACAAATTATATTGAAAAACATATAAAATAATCATTGGTAAATATGACTTTACTCAGCATTTCTCTGGCACGCTATTTATCAAATCCTGAAAGTCAATCGTAAAACTAATTATAACACTACACGTACATACTATATACATATTGTTTTCTTATGTAATAAATTATTTTATAAGATAAGATTAATTAATTGAATTTAATAAGAGATTTTGATTTATTTATTCGTATGGCATTTTATCTTCACCAAGTTGCTTCCAATAACATGCAAGTTTACTCTTATAACTACAAGCGAATATCTAAGTTCTTCACCCATTGGGCTGCGTCAGCATCAGGAGAAAGCAAACTCAGAGAGTCTCCAGGGAATCTTCGGTTGGGACAGTCTTTTATGATGTGTTGGATAGTCTGCACGGGCGCACCACAGTCGCAAGCAAGAGATTTTGATAAATTAACATAAACCATACTTCGCAACATAACTCTTAGCAAACCCAATTAATGTGGTTCGCTACGATTATTAAAAAATGATTTCATGTTAAATATTGTGTTAAAATATTATTTATAAGAAATGTTTGATAACGAACGACTTAATATAGTTACATTACAAATACAATTCCTTCATTTTAACCTTTTAACCGCCAATATTCTAGACGCAATAAAAAATCTATTGAATAGATTAAACGCGGTGAAAGGGTTAGTCACAAAAATATGTAGAAAGTGCACCTTTAATACCCAATGTCATTACTTTTTAAGTTTTGATTTATTATTATAATCAAACTATATTTCTTTGACTTTGAAAACAGGACTCTTATCACACACGGTCAAGGCTCAATTTGATAAATCATTCAATTACTTTGCTTGTACGTGCTTATATTCCGTAACCTTCTTGATAACAGACTTATCAATGCTATTCTTTTCGTCTCTGCTTGATACACAAACGTGTTCGAGTGAACCGGTTAGGGCAAGAAAGAGATAGCTGTGCACTTGTATGGGAAAGAGGAGGACAACATGTTAGTACCCGACAGGGACCACAACATAAACACGCTTGCGACTGGTAAAGGTCAGGTCTCAGTGAGAGCCTATTGAGGTCTATTGAGTGGTTGGTATAAAGCTAACATTAATATTGGACTAAATAGTTTAATGGTAAGTTATATATTAGTCATATACTATAAATAAATATATAAAAATAAAATAAAACATATTTATTTCGGAATTAATTCCATAACGTGTTAGTAACAATGATCTTAAAAAACTAAGTTAGTAAACGATGCGAATGCGAACTATACCGTATGTTGAGGAATTAAAAGAACCCATTTTTCGTCATGGTCAGGTGTATCACTTACCATCAGGTGAGCGTCCTGACCTTCCTTTACACATCGAAAAACGGAGGTTAATAACCTCCGTTTGTCGATGTGTATAGTATATATAAAGCATTTATCATGTTTAATATTGTAAAGATAATAATGTACTCGTCATAATATATTACATAGTCAATTGATTTTTGTAAATTGTTCCTTAAACATAAGGATACTAAGTTAGATTTGCTTCCTCAAAAAAATTAAAACTGGTTTAAATTCCAGCAGATTACAGGCATACGGACATCAAAGAGCTAATCTTAATTACTCCTTTCCTTAAAAAATAATATTCACCATCAGTATTAGTATATAATTAGGTGTTTCTACCTGTACAATAGTATATGTGGTGGTAAAAAAAGCTTTCCAAATCAAGAGCTCTTTAAAACCTAGTGAAATCATGACTGTGTAAAGATAACCAGACTATTTGTCTTTGGGAAAGTATTTTTAGTACGCATTTTGTAAAGCGTAAAAAATTAAGGTAAACACCTTTTACTATATAGATTACATATTATGAAAGTATTATTCAAACTATTTGCCTTTCTTGATAAGGCTGTAATACTATGGGCTTTGGGCCATCATCTAGTTCCATAAATGAACCGATACCGTTCGAGTATAATAAACAAGTTCTGGGGACGAGACCGAGTCATGGCAAACATGCAAAACTTTGCTTGTAGAGACTGGATGAAGAAATTTCAGTAAACAAATATTTGGCATATAATGAGGATGAACTATGACCTACAAACTAGAAGTATAGTGCCATTGGTTGAAGGGAATAGAATTTTGTGTTATAACGAAATAGTTCCCAGTAACTCGGTTACCGCTATCAGTCACACTCTGCCTTTATACAGCTTGTTGCGCTGCGCGAACTGCAATATTCTTGTTTCAAAGAAAAACGCATCTACTATCTCTAAGAATAAGGTCCAAGTTCGTGTGCACAACTATTGGATAAATGTCACTTTACCCATTGTATCGGTTCTCGATTCCGACTGCTGACAGCGAATAGCCGATTCGATTCTATCAGCACTTTGGTAGGGACGTTGCACAGTCAACGGCATATCAAGCTGAAAATTGCAATGCAAAATACAATCTACCACTCCGAAATAAGGCTTGGAAATTTTGCTTGCATTGATGCGTTCTGCATTGTACACGTGACGTGCAATTTTTCGTCTTTAGTTAGTTTTGCTCCTTATCTAAACTGGCGTCCGCTAACAAGAAAGTGGCTAACTGAAAAATGCGAATTTCGAGTTTCTCGGTTTTCATGTCTACATATTGTGCGATTGTACGTTTCTTACATATCTCATCTAATAAGCAGCTCTATGGTGATTCATAGAACGAACCCTTCATTCATCATTAGTGATAAACTATGTGAACAATTAGTAGTTTCATCGAAGAATTCCAGTCCACAATCTTTAGCAGGTCAAGTAACAATGCAAAGATCACTCAGCTTACGAGACCACTAGTAAAATATAATTTTACGACCCCTCTGGTGTAGCGGTTGAGACGTCGGCTACCACACCAAGGGTTCCGGGTTCCATCCCCGGACAGTAGAAACATTTGTGTGCATGAACATGTCTATTTTGTTCTGGGTGTTTCTATGTATAATATGTACATATTTACAAAAATGTAAATATATTTTTTTGCAAATATTTGTATGCTTTTTTCCTAGGATGTTATTTAATATCTCATAGTACGATTACTTAATTATCTACATATGATTCGTGATGAAAACATATAGAAATATCATTATTTTGCCTTTATTGTCAAATTGCAAATATTTATCTCTCAAAAATATCTTGTAACAATTGTATTGCACGTAAAAGATTTTTTAACATTAATAACTTTTATCAGTAACATTCATTTTACTTTTCTAGACACACGCATCAAAAGTTGTACCTACGTTCGTGTTGAGAAATAAAAAAAAACTTTTCGGTACAAAATAAAAAAAACTAATTAATTAGTTTAGTTACCTGACTTTTAGTTTACAATTGGAAATGAAGTCTAAATGGTACACAACGTGGAAACTCAGACCGGTTATATCAGAGAAATGCTAAAGAAAAGTCTTACTCACACAAAGCATTTAAGCTTAGTGTACTTTGTGTCGAGTAAGACTTTTCATCATATGTGTTAAAAATAATTGTTTCTTCATAGTAAAATGGATTTACATGCAGTTCAAATATATTTAGTGTTCTTTTCGAAACCGTCTGATCTATAGTATAGGTAGTGGCGTGTACTCCATACGCAAATAAGTGGTGCATACCCTGTGCGTCCAGACAACCCGGAGAATCCCCAACATTATATTAAATGATTCTCACTTATTCGCCAATTTTCCTATACAGATTTGAAACCATAGACGACCAGATGTTATCAATAGCTCTCAATATGACACAATTATTATTATTTATTGGTTTTCCGATTAGTATCACTCATTTTGTATACCCTACTCACAGTCCCTGTGCACGCCACTAAGCATAAAGGTTTAGTCTAGTTAGAACAATACTAAATAACTAAGTGACTAAGAGTCAATGTGAAACCAGTACCATATTTATCAAAATAAATAGTTACTTAAGAAGTACATAAAATAAAGAGCGAACTATTCCATCTTACTGGTTAAATTTAGTATTCCGGTACAACTACAATGTAAATGGTTTAAAATGGTAATATTATAGTAGATTGAAATATCATTATAGCACCAAATTAAAATCTACCATAAAACAGAACATCATCATCATCATCAGCTCATTAAACGTCCCCACAGAGGGGCACGAGCCTACCCGTATAGGGTGATTAGGCCTTAGATCCACTCGGGCCCAGTGCGGGTTGGACGACAACCTTCGAATCTCTTCGCAGGCATGCATGAAGGTTTCCTCACGATGTTTTCCTTCACGTAAGAGCGTCGGATAACGTACGTATATTTTTGAAAATTCGAAAACACATTGGTACGTGTCGGGATTTGAACCGCAGCCCTTCCGGTAGGAAGGCGACAGTCCACACCATTGGGCCATCAACGCTCTGCTCTTCGACGAAAAAATATTCACTGACATTCACACAGCGCCATCTAGCCCCAAGTTAAGCGTGAAACCTGTAGTATGGGTACTAAACAACGGATAACATACATACATCTTTTTGTCATACACATTATACATAGAAAACACCCCAGGTCATTACAACAGACATGTTTAGCACACAAATGTTCAAATGAAATATCCATTGCCATTTAGACCAAACTAAGCTTCAGCTTAATATAGATAATAAACAACGGATAAATATACTCGTATAGGTTTTTTCGTAAACATACATATTATATATAGAAAACACACCACACCAATACAGACATGTTCATGCACACAAATGTTAGTACATACTGCCCGGGGTTCGAACCTGGAGCCCTTGTGATGTACTAGCCGACGTCTCATGTCTCAAATATTAAATCAGATGGTTCGTTATTAGCAGAATACGGGTTCAGACTTAAAAACAATCGCACGTTATTTTCTTTATATTACCAGAAGAACGGAGTTCAAATAAAGTCGTCTGTAAAGATCATTTCGGTTGGCTGAGTTGAGCCGCCCTTTGAGGTCTTTTCCGCTCGGCGGAACAAAAAATACAATCTTGCAAAACGTCCGTATGGGCACTTCATATAAAATGTAATTATAAATATATACTGATATTTACAAAGCGCAGTCTAGTCCCAAGTTACGCGTGAAGCCTGTATTATGGGTACTAAACAACGGATAAACATACTTACTTACTTTTGTACATACATACATAGACACACCAATACAAACATGTTCATGCACACAAATGTTTGTACTGCCAGGGGATCCAACTCGAAACCCTTGGTGTAGTACACTTACCAACATCTCAACCATAACATCAAATCATATTGTATTTGACGGAGCGATTTCGAGGGCGTATTTATGATTCATTCTTGCTTTCGCTGTTTAAAGGCCATTTTTTATTGAAATTAGTCAGCAATTATGCAGACTTAACTACACTGATGATCCTAAAGGGACTTGTGCTTTTGTTTCCTTGAGATTGGGTTCATTTTTTATCCATATTTAGGGTAAACATTTATACGGTTGATTGTAAATAAGCTTGTTTTTTGTGAATACTGCCGCCCATGGACATTTGCAACACCAATCTCTTCTCTTTTCAACCTATTGCAGTCCACTGCTGGACATAGGTCTCTCCCATTTTGCGCCAGACATCCCGGTCCTCCGCTTTTCTCATCCAGTTTCCACCAGCGACCTTTCGCAAGTTGTCGGTCCATCGGGCCGGAGGGCGTCCTACGCTACGCTTGCCAAGACGCGGTCTCCACTCCAGCACTCGCAACACCAAAGAAGCTACAAATGCGTTGCCGGCCTTTTAAGCTAGAGTACGTTCTTTTCTTGAAGCTCTGTTGGATGGATTTGCCCGAAAACATCACATGCGGCACCTCATTCCACAATTTTGTGGTGCGGGGCGGAAAGTTTCTGTTAAACGCCCAGTAGTGCTCTGCCAACTGTCAAGGTGATGGGGTTGGTAGAATTGTCGCGTAGAGGCAGTAGAAAAGGCAGTCTTAGTTTACAATCTTTTAAGAGAACCTTCAAGAAATATTTGCTGGAATTATAAAAGCCACTGTAATAAGATATTTGAACAAGTCAATTTTTTATTTAATTTTTTTTTTTTACTATAAACTGTAGGTGTGTGGAGGCGTGTTACCTTGTTTGTTTTGTTTTTTTTTCTGTTTTTGGGCGTGTATGTTTTGTCTCACTTGTTATAATGATTGTTTTATGTGTGTTTATTTTTTGTGTAGCTTTATATTTTGTAAATGTTACTAGTTTAAGATTATGGTATGGCGTCACCTGGGTCTCGTCAGAATATCAGCGCTACCGTGATAATACTTATTTGTCACGGCAGCCTATGCTGAGACCGGGCCCATTTGACCACATCTGTGTTTTTTTTAATGTTCAATACCTTTTTATCCTGGCTTTGTGTCATATTTTAATTGTAATATAGATGTAAATGTGTAACTGTGTGGTCAATAAATGTTTTTTCTTTCTTTCTTTTTATGGTCTTCTTCTTCTTAGCGTATCGATAGCAAAAACAATTAAATTGTTGAAGCCAAAAGCCAGCCCCGGCGACAGCGCTGTCCGCAGCCGTCATCAAATCCTGCAGAGAACAGCTACTCGGGCTAGCAGGACACGACATAAGGTGAATCATCGTTTGGGCCGCTCCACAAAGACAGTCCAAATCAAGGCCGCCCGAAAACCCCCCTCTGGCTAAATTGTCCCTACTCCGACCTGTCAAAGACCGAAGCCTATCGAAAGACTTCCAGGCCGGCCAAGACAATTTACCGCCAGGAGGAAGTCTCTCAAAAATGGGGACAAAGGGATTCGGCAAAGTAACCGCCCCACGCCAGAGCTTCAATCTTTCGATTTTTGGATCTATGTCCAAAGGCTCGACACACTTGAGAAAACTTTTACGGCTTTTCAACCTATCCTATTACTACTATTTGTTACCACATAAAACTATGCGTATGTTGTGTTATGGTGCGAGCAGTGGTACCCTTTTCCATTTACTTTGGTGTCCACGGAAGATCAGCGTTATAGTATTTAATATACTTTAACATTGCTGAGTGGGCTCCTGTTCAGTGTGTAATATTTTGATTTGTTAGATTTATGTATTTTGTATTTTAAATTTACTTTGTTTAAGTTAATTACGTACTTTGTGTGTTGGAACCGCTGAATAAAATATTATTATGATTCTTACACATTGATATGTCTCCCATTTCTGGGGTATTTTCCCTTACGCGGGCTTGTGGCCAGGACGTAAGTAGAGTTAATGTTCATAAGTTAGAAATTTGCGAACAATTCTACAAGTATTTCGAATCGTCGCTTTTTGAAGCAGAAGAAATGAAAAAATATTTATTATTATATTATAGAGCGATGGCGGGAAGAGGCGACGGTGATCGGATCGGACCGAACAGTTCCTTGAACACTCCCATGTTATATGCTATAGAGATGCATAATGAAGCTACATCTCAACAAGTGCTTATTTGTTAAGAGCATGCAATTATTAAGCAAGCGTAGCGTAGGATGCCCTCCGGCCCGATGGACCGACGACTTGCGTAAGGTCGCTGGTGCTGGATGATAAAAGCGAGGTCCGGGATGTCTGGCGCAAATGGGGAACCTATGTCCAGCAGTGACTGCGATAGGTTGATAAGAGATTTAATTTAACTTTAATCGATATAAACATCATCAGCTCATTAAACGTCCCCACGGGGCACGAGCCTAAACGACTAAGGCCTAATCACCTATACGGGTAGCCTATGGGTGATTAGCCTTAGTCGTCACGCGCCAGTGCGGGTTGAAATCGATATAAACGTGTTATTAAATTGTAAATTAAACTTTAATCGATAAACGTTGTTATTATTTTTAAAATGAGCTATCTTCTGAAATATGTCTTAACTGCTTAGTATTTATTAATTAATTATTTATTGAAACCTACGGGTGGTTTCACTTTCACAATAAACTTATTACATTATTATTTTCTTTATTGGCTTTTGTGAATATGATTATGTGTTAATCATGTTATATGACCGTATGGAGCAGGAAATATAGACTAGAAAATAAAATGGACCGATGCTGCCTGAAATCTGTTATGCTATTTGATATATATTTCATGAAAATGATTTTTTTTACATGTTTATTACAGATACACGAGACCAGGGGGATGTAGATGAGGGTGAGTTCATAAAACAGTGGTTACAATAATACTACTTTGTCTTTCTTGTACAACAATACTGTTTTATAGAGATTGCGGTAATCCCTGGTTAAGGTGGGGGTAGCAGATGAGTCGAAATCATTAGGGGAGGCTTTTACAGCAGTAGAATGTTACGCTTTGATAAAAATGGAACTGCCTGCGTATCTATAGGCACATTCTTCTGCTGTGTGCATGAAAACATTTGTCCGAATATTCCTAGTTTGTTTAGAATATTGCAGGCTGGATCACCTGATTGTCCGAATAGGACGAAATAGGATCCTTTGGAGGGCACGTTGGGCTTGCGTGATGGGTTACGACCCAATCTCCCCATAACTATGCTGTGCGGGAAGCAGTGTTGCCGCCTTAGCTCTTTTGTGGCTAGATCTAGCACTTTTTAGTTTAGGTGAACTCATTTTTTGACGATTTAGCCCGAAAAGGGCAATCTAGCCTTTTCGTCTTGAAAATATTACCAAAGTATGATGTTTTCGACATGCTAATAAGTACTGTTTTATTAATGTATGGGTCATGATGACGGTTTTTGAAGCGCTCTAAAAAAACAGCATTTTTAGAACTCTCAAAAAGCCTTTTTTCTAAAACTAAGGTGGCAACACTGGCGAGAAGGCCTGTGCCGTGCAGTAGGCCGTTATAGGCTGATGATGATATTTTCACTCAAAACTATAACAGTAATCTACCAACATCTATGACTCAATATGTTATTGCATCTAACGATTAGTCATACTCGGATCACTTCCCCATCGATATGAAAGTAAATCGACTGACGGATCGTGATCTAATGCAGGTCAAGGGCAGTGATGTCATGTCACCGAAACCTTCGACGGTAGGGCGGCACACACGAAGGTGATATTACCAATTGTGTTTGAATTATGTGTGGCTTTTTTTGTAATGATTATACTTTTTACAAAAAAGTTGTTTTTTGTAAAGAGTGTCTCAATGGTGTGGAATGTTGCCCTCCTGCCGGGAGGACTGAGGTTCTAATCCCGCCACGTCACCAATGTGATTTAATTTTCGAATTATATGTACGTTATCCGACGCTCTTACGGTGAAGGAAAACGTGAGGAAACCTGCGCACGCCTACGAAGAGATTGGGCCCGCGTGGACTACTAAGGCCTAAACACCCTATACGGGTAGGCTCGTGCTTCGGTGAGGACGTTTAATGAGCTGATGATGATGATGATACTTTTTAACAATAAACTTTTTACAATTTTAAGAGAACTATCGCACTTTTTTTTCGACTAATAGAATGATGTACCAGTATATAACTTAAGCTCAGAATTCAGATCTGGCTATTAGTACAAATTTCACAACGTTCAAAAGTACGTTGATTAATATTCTTAAGTCTTAATTATTATCATAATCAGATCATTAAACATCGACACCGAGGGGCACGAGCTTACTCGTAAGGCCTTAGTCGTCCACGCGGGCCCAGTTCTAATTGGCCGACTACACGCACAACCTTTGAATCTCTTCGAAGGCGTGCGCAGGTTTCCTCCCTTCACCGTAATAGCGTCGGATATCATGCATATGATTTCGTAAATTAATTATGTCTTAGCATAATTTTGTTATTCTTGTACTCACTTGCATTCTTATTGTACCTATACTTTGAATAAGTTTTTTTGCTCTGTTAACTCCAATTATTTGCAAAACCGCTTCCCTGTTAGCGATGCTTGTTGTGGCAGTTTGTAATCAAGGCTTCACTATTGTTTGTATCTCTTACAAATGTATAAAATTAGAAATTAGTAAAAAAAATAAATTAAATTAAATCTTCTCTCTTTGGCAGCTTTTGCAATCTACTGTCATTTTGTGCCTGGTCCCCTATTATAGTTAGGTAGACCACCGCAGTGATATCGTACCGTCAAATACTAAAGATTTGCATTCTGTGTATCGGGATGGAGAACTGTAGCTAGTAAAATTACCGGGGATAAGAGACCTATCATTTGTCGCCTCTGGTGACGGCGCAGGGCAGTGTTGACGTGGTAATGACTATCTTCAATCATTAATTTCCTTTAACACTGCCTCTGTCAGGTTGTATCTATGCCTGTGTGTGTGTGTGTGCTGTGTGTGATGTATCCGTGGGTCAGGCGTATCATAACCAGATGAGCGAACTGACTGCGCCAATCACTTAATGTCATAAATATTATGTTCTGGCCCACTTTTTTTCTGCCAGCAACTTTTCGTAAGTCTTCGATCAATCGTGCGGACAGCGATTAAAGCTACGCTTGCCAAGACGCGGTCTCCACTCCAGAACTCGACTATTCCAACGGAACATTAATACACGTCATGTTCAAGTAAAATTTTAAAATGTGTTCATATATCTGTATATTATATTATATTTATAAATGCATCTTTAGAATACATTTTCGTCAACTCAGCTGACCAGTCACGCGCGCCCGTGAAGAGTAAGCAAAGGCATGATTCAATTACTTCCGATATCTCATTCATCATTTGTCACCGTTATGATGACGAATAATGATTGCATTACAACCTTTGACTATTTCCCTGTAGGTCCATAGTCTTTCAATCATTATTTTGAAACAAATTAGGAAATCGTCACTCAGAGATGTGACGTACTTTATGAGTGTTTTGTAGGCTTTTAATGTAATAAAGTATGTTAAATGTAATGAATAGAGCGTCGGTGGCTCAATGGTGTAGACTGTCGCCCTCCTACCGAGAAGGCTGAGGTTAAAATTCCGCCACGTACCAATTTATTTATTTATTTATTTTATTCGTACATAGCGTAACAATTACAGATACAGTAAGAAACAATAAAGTACAGCTAGCTTATTTATTAGAGATTTCTTCCAGCAGGCCATTGTGAACCAGACAAACAATAGGTTAATGACCAATGTGTTTTCGAATTTTCGTAAAATATATGTACGTTATCCGACGCTCTTACGGTGAAGGAAAACATCGTGAGGAAACCTGCGCACTCCTCCGAAGAGATTCAAAGGTTGTACGTGAAGTCGTCTGATGATGATGAAATAAATAAAAAGACCTAAAGGAAATGTATGTCTATATTTAAGTTTTTTCATCATCAGCTATAGTAATCGTTTACAAGCATAGGCTTTTCCGCACAGCAGAGCTACGAAAAAGTAGTATGATGCTTTTACAGTGTTTTTTTTTGTGATTGCATAGGGTAAGCAATGCAACTTTGCTAGTCAATGGCAAGCTATCGGATATAAAATAAATATTACTGACAATATTTGACGACCTATTTGGTGTTGCGGTCGAGAGGTCGCGCAACACCAAGGTTGATCCCCGGGCAGACAAATATTGTGTGCATGAACATGTCTGTTTGTAATGGTCTTGGGTGTTTCTATGAATGTATTAAAAAAAAAAATGTATATATGTATGTTTATCCGTGTTTAGTACCCATAATAACAAGCTTTAACGCTTACTGGGGCTAGATGGCGCTGTTGAT
The DNA here is from genome assembly GCA_019425675.1 of Leucinodes orbonalis. Taxonomy (NCBI): domain Eukaryota; kingdom Metazoa; phylum Arthropoda; class Insecta; order Lepidoptera; family Crambidae; genus Leucinodes; species Leucinodes orbonalis. Next base: position 38,069 of record PQWD01009531.1, read on the forward strand.
TGTCAGTAGATATTTATATTTATTTTACATCACACAGCGCCATCAAGTCCAATTCTAGCTTTAGTCTGTAATATGGGAATAAACAACGGATAACATACTTACATATACTTTTTTTGTAAATACATAATATACATAGAAAACACCCAGACCAATACAAACGTTATGTTCTTGACACAATGTAGTATTGCCCGAAATCAACCCGGTACCTAAGAACTGACGTCTCAACCAATAGGGATGATACACTTTTTTCTGTATTATATCGATGCCGCATAATAATAGAAACCATTGCTAAAAAAATTACTCCGTTATCATGAAAACTCACAGAGATTTTCCAATTCTAAAACACATTAATGACAAATGGCTACCTAGTTATGACGTCACGCATTCAGTAATTAGTACGCATAGTTTGTGAATTTTGTACTAAATAGCAAAAGTTGCTTTAAATTGCATGTGTTATCTTTGTAAACAATTTTTTGACAATTAATGTCCTTTAAAAATGACATACCCATCTATCTTTGAAGATAATAAAATCATAAAAAGAGTTTTTTAATGAGAAGAGAGAGAGAAAGAGGAAGCACATCGTTATATTTAACCCAGATTTGTAATATTATAAAATAGTTCTTGATTTCAGACCCAGTCATCATGCCTATTGTGATTATTGAATAATTATTATGTATCAATATGTTGTGAATAAAATTTTAATTTCTTAGCATTGTACCTTGTTTTCTTGTTTTACTTAAATCTAAAACATGGCTTTTATATTACATTTCTGCGTATTAATATGTGTTCAAAAAGACACTCGTTTAATGAATGTTCAATAAAAATCTGGATTTTGACAATCAAAACGCGCAATATTTTTAACTTATTGCAAAGCCACTGAGCTCTTCATTAAAAAACACGATTTCATACGAGTTGAAATCATGAACGTGCCAACCAGTGTAAACATAATGACTCAACCATTACCGATATCGCATTAAAAATCTCCAAACATATTAGACTAATGACATTTTATAGCAAACGGTATAAGTGAATTTTCTAACAATTACTTTGGGTTAGGATGCTATTAGTTTTATAATACGTTTGTGTTTTTAGATAAAATATCCATAAAAAACACAATTATATAGCACGGAGCTCATTCTATGGTTGAAAACCACGAAAAATACTTTTTTTATAATTATATTTATACGATCCATTATCAATCATCATCATCATCATCAGCTCATTAAAAACGTCCCACCGAGGGGCACGAGCCTACCCGTATAGGGAGGGATTAGGCCATAGTCGTCCACGCGGGCCAGTGCGGATTGGACGACTTCACAAACAACCTTTGAATCTCTTCGCAGGCGTGCATGAAGGTTTCCTCACGATGTTTTCCTTCACCGTAAGAGCATCGGATAACGTACATATATTTTCGAAAATTCGGAAACATTGGTACATGTCGGGATTTGAACCTCAGCCCTCCCGGTAGGAAGGCGACAATCCACACCATTGAGCCACCGACGCTCTCGATACGATAGTGGTGTATAATAATATATATCCACTGACACTCACACATCGCCAGCTAACCCATATAAAGCGAGGAGCTTGTAGTTAGGGTACTAAACAATTGATAAATATACATATGTATTTTAGCTATAATCATGACGATGATAATATATATATTCACCTGTGCAAACTCGTCTGGTTCTAATATAAACTATATAAACCCCACGTAACATGAAATCGTATTCTCTCTCTCTCTGGGTTCATCCTTACTTTGGAAGGGTGCGGGCATCGGCTGTTGCCCCTTTCCCGGGCATCTTCTCGCCGGCAAGCAAGCCGGCGGTGATGTTGACTAGTCATATATATAGGAGATGCGCCTCCCACTCTCCGTACGACGTCAAGCCGCCCTCGGCGCGGTCTAGCCCACCAGGTGAGACCCTAAGGGAGGCCCGGTGAGCGACCTGCGAGCGGGCGTAAATCGTATTGGCAATAAATTAAATAAGATTCGAACCTCGGCGTAACCTGCAGGAAACTCAGTGTTACACTATCCCAAAAATATTCACCTATAAAGCTGAAGTTAATATGTTTATAGAAAAAAAATTGAAACGGAAAAGTTAATGAAAATATTAATAACAACATTAATATTATACATATTCAAAAGTATAAAAATTGTTTCGTAATATGATTTAACAGCGTTTACTTATTTGATACTTTTATCTAAATGATAACGCTAATACTTTGATTGCGATCAAATCAAAAAATTTTAAATAGTACTTCAAAGATTCTTGCGACATGTAGTTATACCTTTATTGGCAGTTGTTTTTATCATAAATTTAAATACGTATCTTAAGTTGTCACATAAGTCAATAACAATGATGGTATTTTTGTGTACCATGATTCTCTTCTCTGTTTTCTTCTTTTTGTTAACCGATTTAATCATGTCAGGGGTGCATGCTTTTAGGTGATAGTTTAATCTTATACTTCTTATATGAACATTTTGTACTTTCTCAAACTGTTAACTATATTAAAAAAGATATAAAACTTGAAATATATAAAGCCCCTGAAATATTTACACCTTCCCCATTTTCCCCTGTTTGGCGTAAGAATCCTGAACTGGTTACCCCATGGAAGCCACAAGAATTAGAAGCAGCCGGGAATTCACGAATACAATGTAATAAAAACTGAATCTCCAAATTGACACTCGTTTAAACGAGGCAGGGGGTGGATGGTCGTCTCTTAATCGTTAACTCGTGTCGCGAAGTGCGAACAGACGGATAAATGAATTATTAGTAAACACCTGATAGAATACGTTGATACGATAGGCAGAGCCGTCTTGCTAAATGAAAGGCCAAAAGGGGCTTTACGTACCCTTTTTATAGGCTCTGTTATGCTTCAATCGATCAATCACCCGCCTAATAATTTGTGAGGGTCTGACCCTTACAAAGTATTAGGATTATGGCTTAGTTATGGGGAGATTGGAGACCGCTTCTTGCAAGCGTTGGATTCGCTCCAGCCGGATGGACCGACGACTTGTGAAAGGTGGAGGCTGGAGAGAAAAGTGGACAGGTTGAAGAGAGAGATGGGGAGATTGCCACCACAACTATTCTTCTCATGGGTGCCAAAAATGGCAACATAGGGACAAACATTAAACACAGAACAAGCTCTCTCAATCAACCTAACCTTTATTGGTCTCTACAGTCTGCCTACCAAGCGTGTTATTATAAAACCCATAACAGATGGGGAGACCCTAAACCCAGCAGTGGACTATAACGGCTGTTGTAGTGTATATGGGTATATTAGACCAAAACCTTAGATGAACAATAAATTATCTAGTTGCACAATCACAAAGAAATATCAACCAAAAAAATTTCGAGAAGTACACTTACGTTCACTTATTATTAGTCGTATATTTATGACTAAAATTATTTATTAAAATTTGATCTTAACGCGTCATTATAAGGATACAAAATCAAAAGCACGAACATACTACTATGTCATTATGACATGTAGCGAGCGACGTGAATATGGAAAAGAATTCTGCGCAACTGTCGTAATGGGCAGAATTTTGCCGCGGACACTTATTATTTATGTAAATCAAAACTCACTTTTTTTGTGGGCTAAAGACTGTACCATCCTAAAATACTAGTGAGGACCGACGGCCTTAGGTGTCCTCAACAGATGGCAAAGTCCGTCCATACTTCACACCCTATACGCTGGCCCTGTTTTGTCCTTAGACGGCCCTGTAAAAGGTAATAAATATTAAAGTTACTAGTTGGATGCGGGCGCACCGCGAAACATCTGCCATCAAGATTGTTCAAGAAAAGTGTAAAAGCAAATTATTGAATTTTTCATATGACAATGTGGGGTGTGGAATTTGTTTTAAAGAAACTGTTACACATTGTATTGTTGTTAAAGAAACCATTGCTCCGCACAACTAAATTTAAAAAATAAGAATGTTACTTAAATATAAGTAACATTCTTATTTTAAAAACAAATATGGAAGACAAATATGTCTTCGTGTCAATCTCGGTACTAAGCCGTCTAGTTAGCTATTTATTGCATTGCCGGATATCCTCCCATGTAATATTAAATAAAGAAAAAATCTACTGATATATAAGAGAAAATGAAATATATTTAAGTAAATTATATTTTATAAAATGGGTAATAAGGGGAGTGCTGAGGTTCAAATTCCGCCACGTACCAATGTGTTTTCAAATTTTCGAACTTATATGTACGTTATTTAACGCTCTTACGGTGAAAGAAAACATTGTGACGAAACATGCGCTGCCCGCGTTGAGATTCAAAGGTATGCGTGAAGTCAGCCAATCCGCACTGGGCTCGCGTGGACGACTAAGGCTAAGCCGTCGGTGGGACGTTCAATGAGCTATGATGCAAGTGGTCAAGCAATTGCAGGATGGAGACAAACAAATCTAAATTCCTTTTCGAGACTTAACGACATAAATTGTAAGCTAAGTATATGTAGAATGATTATTGAAATATATATAGTAGTAATTTGTTTGTCTCCGCCTACTACTATGAAAAGTATATTATGTTTGCACTATATGGTAGAGCTTTTTCAGTGGGTTTTTAGCAGTGGGGTCTTTGTTTATTTTTTTATTTTATTATCCATTACAATCATATGGTTAACAAGGTCATAAATGTTAAAAGTATTATGATTTATGAACCCTGTAAAGGATAAATACGGGGTATGAGAGACCCAACATCTGACATTCAGAATGACAGCGCCATCTAGCCCAAAGACGAAAAATAAAATATTTTTACATCTTATCAGTAAGCGTAGTATCCCAAGAAAATGTGCAATATGAAATGTTAACGTTACGCTTATTAGCATGTACATTGCAATACACCTTTTATCGAGCCGGTCGCTTTTCTCCCCAAACGTACAACAGCTAGCTAGTCCCTACCCTCCCCTGCAACGTCTTAAGCCGAGGTTCGCGTCCCACTCTGGGATACCCTTAGGCCCGTTGCATAAATTTTTGGTTTAGAGCCATCTGCGCTCGCCAATTGTCTGGTAAGCTGTGAAGGACCTGCGGCCAACAGCGCAACATCTTATCTAAGGACCCCAAGTCGTATCGTTCTGCAAAACGTTTCCGATAGTAACTTTCAGCAACGCACCGGTGCCCTTCCGGTGTCACCGTTGTCTTTGGGCGAGGTGAACACTTTCCATCAGTTGTCTCTTGCTCGTTTGCTACCTATATCACATAAAAAAACTGAATCCAACGATTATTTATAATTTTACTTTATGAAAAGGTAATTTATCCCTGATTCCTAAAGCCACTGTGTAGTATGTTTAATTGCTTATGGTTAATAAAAACATTTTATCTGTGTATATATACACTATACATAATATATGTACTTTAAGGTAACTCTATGTAGGTCATCCTTAGGCATAACGGATTAAATTATATAGAGGGCTCACATTATTTTAATTCTTTTTTTTAGATCGACCCGAAAATGTGTTGATCAATTGAAATTTTTAACTAGATGAATGTAAACTTATTTTGTCAATTTCACAAAAGAATGTATATTCATACTTACCAAATTTAAACGTGGGTGTATTTTCGAATCATTAAAATAACTGGTTATTAATTACAAATATGATTTATTTCAAGACAAAATTTGACATTGTAAAAATCATCCTATTCAACCTATCGCAGTCCACTGCTGGACATAGGTCTCTCCCATTTTGCGCCAGATATCCCGGTCCTCCGCTTTCCTCACCCAGCCTCCACCAGCGACCTTTCGCAAGTCGTAAAAAAAATTTAAAAAAAATATTTAAATTCCATAGCGAAGAAAGCAAGAAGAAAGGCGTCTCTACAATTTATCTAGAACTAACATAGATTTCTTAATCAAATAACTTTTATAAAAAGATTTAATAAAAATACCGCCTTGTATTCGAACCCAACCTTAGCACCTTTATGTATCATTATCACCCATAGTCAGGTTACTATAAAGTCCTATCAAAAATTAATTATTCATCACGAAAAGTGCTGGCATAAAGATAACGCCCACTTAAACGCCGTAGCAAAATAATAATTATGGAAAAAAACTTTATCATTTTAACTACAGTGTAAAAGTATAGAATAAATTACCATGTAATAATGTTATATACTTATAAAACTATACTGTGACGTCGTTATTCAATGTAGAGTCAAACGCAATTTAGTAAGACGCAGAGTTTGTAGCGTACAGACGTATTCTATACTAATTATATTTAGATGCTTACGTTCTTGTTTAATTGCACTTTAAATCATTTTTATTAAAACCCATTTTATGTATTTTAAATGCTCTGGTAACTTGTCAAAGCAAACAATGACGCTAACTTTAATTTAATTCAGTAAAATAATTGAAGTTGTCGTCAAGAGACATTACCTTCGTAACCATCGCATACAAACTGTATGGACATGCATTCAGTGTGGCTTTTGCGCCGCGACTGGCGAGGGGTGAGGGCGGGGGAGCGGTGCGGGCGGCAGGGCACGAACAGCTGAGCGCGCGGGTATATTGACAGTGGGCCGCATGTTGGCTTGCCGTCAGTAGGCTCTCACTCGCAGCGGAGTGCGCACGTAGCCGCAACACACCACATCTATTATGCCACGATCGCCCCGCAGTACTAACTGAGCTGCGGTCGGGACCCGTTAAAATTATGACTTTTGGACCGATCGCCGGCGAAGAAGAAAGCGGCAGACACCTCGTTCTAGAAGAGAAAGCCTTAAGAATAGTATCCAGGTACTGGGAAGTCGCCGGTGCACCAGTCGCCGAAAGGCTTCGGTACGGGAACAAACAGAGGCTCCTCGAACCGTTTGGACTGCTGTAAAATATTTTGGACCGTTTTTGGACAAGAAACATTTTTTAGTGATTTTTTAAGTGCAATACGTGAACTGTGTTTTGTGTTGGTTTTTTTTATTTGGGCGTTTTTTTTGGATAAACGAAAATGGTGCCCCAACAAGTGTCGGATGTGAGATCGCTGACGCCAACATCGAGCGGAGTGCCGGTGTTCGGTTCTCAGCTGGTGGATAAAAATTCATCCACCCCATACACGGATGCTACACAGGTAAGTCGCTAAAAACACAAAAAAATCAACATGCGGTAAAAATCAAGAAATAAATATTTAAATACATAAAATGACAAAATAAAAAAAACGATAAAATTAAAAGTTTGTAAAAAATATATTTTATTCGAATCAAAATCAAATTAAACAAAACCGTATATAAAAAATCAAATAAAAATAAATATTGATATCTTCACATAGAAACGTATAAAATAAAAAAAATGAAATCTTATTTTCCAAAAAATTTAATAAGTCTTAAATTAAGATAATATTATAGTACAAATAAATTCGTGTTAAGCAAAATTTAATAAAACAGTAAATTTCTGTAAAACTCTGTCTTTCCTCGACCGATGCGTAATAGTTGAACAGTGCAGAAAACTCCGGAATCAAAACAATCGCATCAAAAATATCTATGATATCAATAACGCAGCCAAACAAATAAAATAAAAGTCATGCGTAAATTCGTTTATCGGCGACTTTAAGCCCAAGTTACAATTTGTAAACATGTTTTCTAGCAATGCCAATGCTCTATGGTGGAACGCCAATAACTAAAAACATCACAACACATTTTCCAAGTCCACGCAGATAATAAACAATCGAACAACATTACACAAGGCGGAAAAACATAAATAAAACTCTTGATTGTCATTAAGCAATTTGTTTTAATTATTCAAGTAGAAAATCTCTAGCCTTAAGATAATCGTAATGCATTGCCTAACGTTGCTATTAAACAGACAGAGAAATTCAATACACCCAATAAACGGGTTGCTAACGAGGAATAATGATGCAGGAACATGCGATCGAATGCAGTGGGGAGCCGAGAAAAAAAACATAAAAATCCCACGAGGATCGCTCGATTCAACTCTTCAATCTACAGTTGCATTAAAACAAAAAGTAAACGCGAATTGATGAGGCGTTATTCAATTCCGAACATAAATGATTATGAGAAACTATTTGTTTCGATTATAAATTCAAAATAAAGGAACATTATTATATTGTATTTAAAACAGCGGTTAGTAACGTTAATAAAAATAAACGACCAAGCCAAAACGCCTATGGCAATCGCTATAAAAATGCAATGAAATTAAATAAATGTGACAAAAATTTTTAGTGTTTTAGATCACGTTTTCGAATATAAAAACCGGGGAATACCACGGTGCGAACATTTATCACAATCGAAAATAATGTACCCGGTAGAGTTAATTTAGTGTTCGTAAAACGAAAAGGATCAGCACTTAAACTGTTAACGTACCATAAAACTTGGAAGCCCATAGTAATGAATAACACAAACGAGGAAATTTCAAAGTGCCAAAGATAAATCGACTACAGTTTGATGTACTTACAATTGGAGTGCAATGACTCTGCCACTGAGTTTTTCATTAACGCATCGAACGTTACCAAAGTGCCTGTATCGTATCAAAATGAAGCTGTTACCAGTCAAAACAATCGATAAAGTAAAAAGAGAACTAAGGTTTTATTGGTCTTGAGCGAAATATCCGTAAAATGCGCCGTCGTACCCAGAGAGTGCATTAACATTTCAATGTCAACCCGTAATATTTTTAGTCATCGCGTTTGTGTGAGTGCTTTTCGTATGTACGACGCCGATATGTGCGTTTATCGTTATGCTTGTGAGACACTCGGCTACTAGGAAATGGTAATCTTAGGTCATTCGCGCCAGTGATTTGAAAACTAAATCTTCAGGGAAATGCTTAATCATGGTGTTGTGAGTTTTGCACGATGAAAAACTAAGAGCGGAAAATTTTACGATACCAGAAGTTATGAGGAACAATTACATTTGTATCATTTACAGCATTATAGTTCATACCTACTGCAATTATCGAGTCACGAGACGATTAAAATCGAAAGATTGAGTAATCTGTTTAACGTCCGTCGGATAACAGGAACGCTCGAAGTCGTGCAGTAAAAAATAACGAAATTAACTAAGGGCGGAGTTTCGGATCATTATAATCTGAACGGCGAGCGAACTGCGGACTTAGTTTTTGTTGCGTTTTTTATATCGTACACATAGCCGGGTTGTTGCTAAGTTACTATACTGTCCGGACCAAGGTTGCCTCACACCTCTGCGCCTTTATAACTAGAATAATTGTCCGTTCTCCAATCCAATTGTTAGAATATACGTAAGAGACTGAAAAACTGCTTGTTTGCTTTTAATTTACTTTAAGCACTTCCTGGAAAGAAAAGGTGCTTTGTAAAAGTCCGAAGGCAACTTTTCCTTCGTGTTTGTCTACTATAATGTTGATTTTCTTACAACTGTTACTCACGGAAGGTTTTGTTTTGGAATTTCAAGAATTCTCATTATCCCCTGCTTAGAGTTTTGATTGAGTCCCGAAGGGATTATAAGTTCGAATTGATACGATGTAACTTTTAAGCCCTGACCTGAAATACGAACAGTGTTTGGACGGTAATAAATTAACATTTAATGCTCCTGGTTACCTTTCTGAAACAATTTCGTGTTGAACCTTTCCTCGCATAAGTTTATCGTTTAAGTAAGCAAATTTATGTACCCTAATGCAGTGTTGGCAGCTCGAGCAAATCAACATTTGATTGTAAAATACGAACCCATGTCGGCAAATGCAATTTGCTCTACACTAGTGGGTGGTGTTTTAATGGCACCATTATGCTTCTGAGGTGAATGTTGCTCAAGAAAATTACCGCCGACTATAGATAAACACGTAGCGAGTATATTTCCAACAAAAATTAGTACAATCGCGTTTATGAACTAATACAACAACTTTCGTGGGAGATTCTCGATGAATGTTCAATGAATCTGTTTGTTACTTGATTGTAGAAGATTTACAAATTCTATCTGGTATTCTATCGCCAATTTTATAGTATTTCGCTTTACTCAAGTCCAAGTGTAAGTCCCATGTATAAGTTTCACACGATAGGCATAAAAATGACAAGTTTTAGTTAATAGCTTTTATTGTTAAAATATTTTAGTAATAGTTGTCCTTTTCTCATAAAACCAGTATACGAAGAACAAATTGATATGCTTTTATTTAAATACGTGATGCTGTATAGAATAACCACCCAGTCCCCTTTCTAACGTTATAAAACATACTTGACACTTGAATAACCTTTATTCACACATCAAATTATATAGTGGCTTCAAAGAAATTAATGAGTTCTTTAAGTCACCGTTTTCTTATTCATAAAAAACTAATACTTACTATGGTCATAATGAAACTTTGATATTTTTATCTTTATTAAAGACAGTATATATGTTATAGCTAAAATCTACAAAGATACCCCAAGAAAAGTAAGCAGCGTACTCCCAACTCGCAGAACTCAAGCCATGACATGTGAAAACAGAAAGTCTGCACTGTAAATAGCAATAAATTTGAACCGACCACGTTGACGGAGCGAAAATCGCAACGACCAACTCCCACGTTGAAACAACAAAAATAAAACATATATCTTTCACTTGAAAATTCCCGCACAAGGTTTTCATTTTCTGTCCTACAATAATGGAAGTGGTTATTTCGGACTGTAATTTAGAGTCTTTAACTACCTGCTAGTATTAAGGACTATTATTAACCAGAATATTTAAAAAATGACGAAAATGTGATACCTATTAATTATATTAAGAACCTTACCCGTATTTTATTATCAGCAATAAGTTTTTCTCATCTGTATTCGATGTATTTATACGTATAGTAATAGAATAGATTACATATTCATACCATGGTTCATATTTTATACTACAATATATTCTTGTCTTGTATAAATAAACTTGCGATCATTGTTCAAGCATTATGAATTAGAGCTCGACCTCTCTTCACCGGCGCTTTTGCTAAAATCTTCCCAAGCAACCCTATTTACGATTTCCGTATGGTGATTGGATCCTCAAAAACTCCGCCAGTTTCGGCCGGTCTCGTAAACCCTCAGGTTGATTAGGTGTTTTAGCCAAGCCAACTTTATTGTACAAGTTTGATTGGAAAGTAATGGAGGGTTGAGGAGGCATGAAACTAACATTATCAGTTTTGCCTGAGTTGCTAACAATACTTTTGTCGATTAAATCACAGGGGATGTTGTTTGCTTAGTTCTTCGCTCACGACATTCGGTCTATTTTTAGAATTTGTTTTGCTTTATAGCAACTGAACCTTCTAGAAACTCTATTTACATGTGCTCCTACTTTATTTTAACTTTTAAAATTATATTTAAATAAACAGAGTCAGTTTTAGGTATATTTTGCGATAGTTTTCATTATTTCTAAACGCTCATCATGATCGTACATCTTTGGTGATATGGTCCATTTAAAATTTAACCTTTCATAACAGCAAGTAGGTCAACTTTACTGTACCTAGTGTTATGGCCCGGGCGCTCCGTTTTCTCATTTCTGAACGGAACACTAAAACGATAAAATTTACGACTGGCTTTTAAAAAGGACGACATTCGATCCGGTTGCTTTCGAAAAGAAATTCTCTTTTGTTAAAGCTACCGTTTCGTTTCTGCTTATTTTACCTTGCAACTCAGCTCCCTGATTTTATAGCGTGCGCATTACCAAAGCTCAGTTAAATCTGAACGATCGGTTTAATAGCTCATCTGTCTTTTTATCGTTGCACTTTTTTCCAGTGTTCTCATTTCCCTTTTCTCAGGAGACATCTACAGTGCATGTTTTTTTTCATTATTTTATATTTTTATCAATTTCAACCGTTAATTTCTGACGTTCCATTCTAAAAAGCTGAACATACTGGCTTCAAAACTAAATCGGCTAAGTCAAGCGTGCATTATCGACAATGACCTTTAAAAGCTTACTTTTATTTCGTTCAATTGAAACCGGTTCTATTCATAGACTGGAGAGTACAGCCGGCACACGTGAATATAACTTCTTTGAGCTATAACTTAAATTCTGACTCTATTGTTAGAGGAACAAGACTTGGAATCAGCTTTTTACCATTTGAATTTACCTGTGATATGGATAGGTTCATACAGCGCTCTCTTTACTTTTTGACAGCCGAGTTTGTAAGTAATAACATCGCATAACTACACCAGTATTCTGATTCTACTGTATGAACGTTTGTCGATACAAATAATGTATGATAATGCTTTATGAGTGGTGATTTTATTTTTTGTAAACTGTAAATATACAATTCACCAATATAGTTACATAAAAAAAAAACTAAAAATTCACACAAGCATAAACAAAAAAAAATCATCACCGATAAGATGATTTTTCTTACTGTCCTTAAATGTAACGATTCGACAGTATAAAATATATTGAAAGAAAGTAAGTTTAAAATTTTACGTGCAAAGAACATAAAATAGATAAAGTTTACTTCACAGACTTTCTTTCCCGAAACCGTAGACGACTAACAAAATTCATTAGAATCGTGGTCGTGTCGTGAGGGGTGTGAGCGGGAAGTTCCTCCCACAACTTTTCTTGTTCTTTCAACTCCAGCGATATTCACTTGCGACTTTGCTAATCGTGTTATTCGATTAACTTGGTGGACAGGTACCTTTATACAATTACCACTTATTGACTTGAAAAAATCCTTTCCTTCAAAGTTTTGTGGCGGTTAATCGAGTTTTTACTGCCAATCGAATTAGTCACCGTGAACGGTGCACCACTAGTTCGCCTTGTGAACATTATTCTGTACTATATTAATTTGCCTATTCTGATGGACGACATTATAATTGTTTGCTGTCACGTAACTTTATTGATTTGTTCAATGAAACTGAGAGACAAACTTATGAAATATGATAAGTATAGCGACCTATATTTGCAAAGAAAGAAACAGATACGAGTAAAACAAAGAACCAAAATAAATCAGATAAAATACGACTATTTTGATAAGAAAAAGAAAAAAAAAAATCTTTATTCAAATAAATCTGTTACAGATACTTTTGAATCGTCATAATTGTTATTATTATCATATTTTTTTGTGACTCTACCACCGGTTCGGAATAAGCTATAAAATTGCTCCTTGGAAACTAGTAAATAAATCAGGGTTCCAAACAGTCGTTAGCAACAAGCAAGTGACAACAGAATTCTTAGCACTTAGTTTCGCGTGATAGGAACCAACATTCCTGGCTCAACTTAAAATTTAATGGCAGCGACAAAAAAGGCAAGGCAACCCATCGAGTGCGGGGGCACACAGATGATTTACATCGGAGGTCGCGTGACTCCAGAAACGAACAGTAAATCTTTAAATGCCACAAAATTAATCACTCGCTTCGAATTTCCCCTCGCGTAAAGTTTTATGAAAATTCCATTATTGCAACTAAAATGAATAGGCAGTGAATTGTTAAAGTGTTAACGGCTCTACATTGCATATTATGGGAATACAACGCGTATTTGGGCTTTGAAGTAATGTTGCTCAATAATTGCGAACCTTGGAAGCAATTTTATACTTAACTCTATGGTAGGTCATTATTGTTCATGTTTTATTTTAAAATAAATTACACTTTTGTTAGAACTATTTCACACATCGTGAGCAGAGTACAACACTATAGTAACAATACAGAATTTTAATGATCATTTACTAAATAATCTCTACTAACGAACATAATATGTCCCAATGAGAAATAGTAGTAATATACGAGTAACAAATTCAAATTTTGGACTACGCGCAGCAATTTGAAACAATTGTTAAAATAAAGCTATATTTACCGAAATTCAGTACCGAAAATCTCTGAACAAATTAACGGGATCGTGTCAAAGTAGTATTTACGTTTGGCGTACATAACATACCAGCGCCGAGCAATATAAAAGCGGCCAATCCCAAATCGTAACATGAGCTTACTTTAGTCATCCGTAACGCAATCACACACGCTGTTAACGGCTCACCGGATAATCTCATCCCTAATTGAACTGAATCCTTAACAAAATAAATAGGGGAATGCTCCAACAAACAGGACTTACCAAATCAAAACGAAATAAGAGATTTTAAACAGATGGCATCTCTGGGCTTAGGGATACACATCATACAATATTAATACTTAGGTACTTAATAAAAATGAACCCTTTTTATTTTAGCAACGAGCGAAAGATGTTTGCAAATTCTCAAAGCAAGATAAAAGAATTCATAAAAGTTTCAGCTCTGTACTTGAACTGAAGGAAAATTTCCGAGAAAGTAATTCTGTTAGATTCAAAAAGAGTTTTTCTACCTTAACAGCTCTTTTTGTATGTTTCATATCAATAATATATTTGATTTTGACCGGTGTATATACCATCAATCACAAGGCATTTCTAAAGCGAGGATACTCAAAAAGTTAGTCTTTTGGATAATGATGGTAACGTATGAATAATAATATTCCATAGCCTCAAAATTTCCACAGCAATATAGCCTTTAATGATTTCCAAGTGAACTTACCCAGAATATCTATTACATGTAAATTTATAAAATAAATGGATTTTATCTGATGGAACCTAAGATAATAATAATAAATAAATAAAATCATTTGCGTTAGAACATCTGTCTCACGTATTTCTCTTTTCTGTGTTAAGAGTAAAAATTTAAGATAGACAGTGAAATTACTGGATTTTTGGGATAGATTTTTTTGCTTTTACTCTGCGGTATTAGCAGCTTCACCAGACTTAGCCTGAAACTGGTATTTTAATCAACCCTACTCCAAGAGGCTTAAATAATTTATTAAAAAAACATATTTCATGCTTCTACATAGAGTGCAAATTTAAACATACAATCAATAAGTAATGCATTAAGATAACTAAATCAATTCAACTAATATTGTCAGCTTGCATTTACATGAACTAATTTTACACGTGATTTGTCAACTAGTTTCATATCGAGAATTATCTGGGCCATTAGTAACAACGCGTATTATCTTTATAATGTAATGGGGACGAGTAATTTAATAATCGTTAGTTAAATTTTGTTTAAATGTTGTTTGTGTTTGCGATCTCCTTATATTTTGGATATTCCAAATGTGATGTCCTTATGTTTTTCGCTTGATGATTGTAAAGGAAATCTCAGGCCACCTGATTTTATTTTGCAATTATTAAAACGTATTTTATTTTAATGTTTGGTAATTTTTGGTTGTTCGTAATGTAGTTTACCTTAGTGTAAATCTTCGAAGATTCAATAGTGTCCGCAAAAGTTGACAATATATTTGACAAAGTAAAATTTCATTGTAATAGACATTTGTAAATCTTGCATCTTTAATTTTTAACCTAACAACCATCGATGTTTTCACAGTGATTTGTCATGAAAGTACTTTTACCCTTGAAAACAAAATGTTCACAGTTCAAGTAGTTTACACTTGAATGTTGAATCATTTATGTTTTTATGAATACATTTGCGCAGATATTTTTTCGTTATGTGTATGCATTAAAATGTGAATTAAGGAAAATAGCAAGCTGTACAGGCTGACTTTTATAGAAAATACTTTTACATGAACCCTGATTTGGAAGATGTATTAACTCGGTATGGTCGTATGATGAGCTAATGATTATGAGTAATAGCTACAGCTATTTGTGCAGTTCTCATTTTCTATTGATTTCTAGATGCTTTGAATATTAAACCATAATTATTATATACATAAGAATGAATTGATGAAACCTAAATCTATTTTTTATTGATAAAATATTGAACTTGATCCAACCGTTCACCTTTACTGTAATTGTTCCGATTGTTATTGTGAATTGCCTAACGACGCGTGAACCTTGGCATTTGATATTTAACAAAAGGTCCATAGTCAATAATAATATAAACATACAGTGTTCCTATTGCATTAAGATTAAAAATATTTGGCGAAGATATACCCAGATATCATCTCAATAATATATATCAGAAAGAAAGAAAGAAAGAAAAATTTTTATTTGACAGATCAGAAAACAACATTTACCAACATAGACACATACACATTATGAAAGACAACATTAGGTACAGGTAAACACAACATGCAAGAATATAGTCTAACAATGATACATATCGAAGAAATATATAAAAGAAGAAGAAAGAGAATAAATGTAGTATCTTCTCGTGCCAAAAGGACCCCGCCTCAGCATCGGCTGCCTTGTGTTGCAGTGAATCAACACCTGCAGCGCTGATTTTCCGACAGGGCCTTGGTGACGACGAGCTGACTCGAATGAAAATGAAAAATATCAATAGTAAGATTACATCCTCGTATTTAGTATTTATTTATAGATGTTAGTGTAAATTTAATATCTTCAGTTCTATTCTATTCTATTCTACTCATGCAGTATCTTTATCTAGATCTTTCAGACGATTTCCATTTATTTTGTCCCATGGAAGGAATCCTGCATAATGCTTGCCGAACAACAGTTCGCAGAACTCATCTACGCCGACAGTTTACAGGGATATGACATAGCATTAGAGTATCAAAATTTTATATAACTTAAAGACGGGCGTAAATCCTCGAATAGCAGTTATTGGTTATATCACAAAATGTAAGTAGATAAGTGATAAAGACCACCAATTCAAATATATACTGCCAAATTGATAAGACAGAAAAACCTGGAACCTGGAAAGAATAAAACGTATGCAATTATAAAAATATTCTTGAATTGATGATTGTCATACGAGTATTTCATCGTATCATCTCTTAATAATCGGAAAAAACTCAAATAAAATACCATTTTTTAAGAATCGTTTGTTCTTAATTATTAATGTACGACATTATTTAACTTTCAAACAATACATCTATTGTGTGGGATATTACAGTTTATAGAAACTGTAGGAATAGTGTTAGTGATATAGGCATAAAGAATGCATGAAAAACTCAGTTTATTATACTTATAACGTTAACAATCATTGAGATTTATTCTCTTTTAATTGCCTATTCAATGCATTTATTTCAATTCACACTATACAAACGGGGAACACTATCAAGTCAGGATTGCCTCATGATTATTTATAAAACTTTTTTATGATAACTCAAATGAATATGAATCAGATATAGCAGTGGTGATATTGCTGATAATATCATCATTAATTTGCTGCTTGACTTCACTTCGGGCAATTGCTTGTATTTTGATGGATTTAATAAAGATTAGACCTAATTTATTTAAATGTTTGGTAAATATTCTTGTTTTTATATCTCTGTTCAATAAAGACTTCGAACTAAGAGTTTAAAATCACTGTGCATTACGAACAAAGTCACGGGCATCAGCAGCAGAGATTATGTGAGTGATATTAACGTTAATGTCGCGTGAACCGGTCTGGTATGAGACACATGATAAAAATCTTTAGCTGCACTTTATATGCGGGCTGTAATATCTTCCTAGTAAAGTCTAGGCATAGTAACTTCATTACATCGGTTTTATGAATAATCTTAATGATACATTTATTAAATACTAATTAATGGAAAGTCTTGGTTATAGACGTATTAGTCCAACATTTAATTTTAAGGAAACTCAAGTATTATTTACTTATATGGAATCACCAACATTAGACAAACAAGCAAAGAAAGTTATTAATACAAACAAGCAAACAAAATATTTGCAAACAAAAATATTCGCAACCTAAACACAAACTACTACCGAAAACCAAACAGCGGCGTATTTTATTCGGAACCGCAAAAAAGGACTTCTGTCTGCAGTTACTCCGAGGCTATAAATAATAGATGAGTTTGCCCATTAAATAATGAGCAACAGGCCAGAAGTTCATTTGAAGTAAATTGTGCCAGACTCCCAAAAGAAATTCTCGTTTCACAGATAAATTACAACGACATTTTCCTTGGAGAGGCGTAAATTTCCACTCATCAACTTAATTATGAATGCATTAAGTTCATGTCGTTACTTGATCTTGACAAAAATGCTAGTATTATTGAGTATGTTATTTATGGTAATTCATATGGGTTCTTGAAAGAGATTTTTGGAATTAATCCTTTTATATCATTATTTACCAGTACATATTAGGTATTCCAATTTTGATAAAAAATGGATGTTGCTTTGTAAAATTAAATTTAAAAAAAAACAAAAAGTTACCTCTAAAGGTAAGTCAACTTAAGGAAGCCTGAGACCATTTATAAATATAATAACATGACCTTGAACTTCGGTTCCACCGGAGTCGTTCGCCTCTTGCCTCAGGCAATCCGTATAAGGCAGGGGCTACTCTTCAATATCAACCACAAGTAACTTTCAAAAGTCAGGACTCAAATGAGCATAATAGCAGCGTTGATATCATAGACGCTTTTAGCTGTTGTTTTGAGATTTATGTATATGTTTTTGGAAATTATAATGATTATTTTTTTCATCTCTATGTTGGATAAATAAACATACAGATCTATACCGTCAATGTAGACTATTTAGTAATTTATGACTGTTATATACGAACGATCAAAACGAATAATTTGTAATGAATGGTCTTATATTTTCTCATTATTATATTATAGAGCTCATAAATATCTCGTTCTTTTAAGTAACATAATTACAACAAGCACTGCCAGTGATTCGAAACAAACTGAATTTTCAATAACACCGAACGAGCTAGCCTCACGGCTTAATTACACATTCACGACTCAAGCTCGTTCAAATTTCGCTACTAATTGACGTCTCAGACTTGTATTTTATGATAGCAATAACGAGAGTTACAATTAAATATTTACACTTTATTCAAATATACATTTTGATTAATGACAACTTATCGTTTTCATCTAGAAATTTAGTAAATATGTCATATTAAAGTTGAAAACGTAATCAATGAATAAATAAGTAAACACTGACATTCACACAGCGCCATCTAGCCCCGAAAAATATTTTGTAAATACATACATAATGGTACATAGAAACACCCAGACAATTCAAACAAACAAGTTCATGAATACGACTGTTTCTAATGCCCGGGGATCGAACCCGGATTCCTTGGTGTAGAAGCCAACGTCTCGATAATAACACCACAGGTTTTCTCATAATCAATAATATGTTTAATACTATCTAATAAAGTCGCATTAATGTCAAAGAGTAAACAAATATAGCGAAGCAAAAATGTCGCCAGGAACTTCGGTATTTGGATTCCGGCAATTTACAAGATATGTAGATGAGAATTCACGATGCTGACGATTTATGAAGAAAGCCGAGCGAAATATGGCGTTGTCGGGACCATTTTCATTGAAACTTCTTTTTTAGTGCTTTTCCTTTTGATGTGAGATAAATTTGCAAATAGAGCGTAGAGCAGCCGGGAAGGATTTATTTCAAGCTGTACTGAAATGAAAATATTGCAATCTTGTGCTCATTACACGCAAAAAAGAAATGTATAACAATGAATTTGCAGTCTCTGTAAATCAAGATAGAAGATATGTACCAATAACAAATTTGAAGATAAACCAGTTTGAGCACGGACTCGCACATTCAGGGAATTTTAAATAAAAACCATACTGTATGTAGAACATATCCTAACATGCTCCCTGCGGTATTCCTGCAGAATTCTACCGAAGACGCATTTGTTTGCGCAATGTCCGGGGCAGAGTCTAGTGCAAATATTGGCAGGTATTAGAACGCTGGTAACGAGTCACTTTGAAACGTGGAACGTTTACCTTTATCCTTTTAACTCTAGTCTACGAAAATAAATATTGTAGGACTTTAAATTTGGTTAGGTTGTTAATTATTTGAATATAGTAAAGGAAGTTTTGTTTTTTGATCAAGACATTAATAATCATCATCAGCTCATTAAACGTTTCCACCGAAGGGCACGAGCCTACCCGTACGCGGGTGTACAGGTCTTAGTCGTCGACGCGGGCTCAGTACGGATTGGCCGACTTCACGCACAACCTTTGAATGTCTTTGCAGG
This sequence comes from Leucinodes orbonalis, assembly GCA_019425675.1. Classification (NCBI taxonomy): domain Eukaryota; kingdom Metazoa; phylum Arthropoda; class Insecta; order Lepidoptera; family Crambidae; genus Leucinodes; species Leucinodes orbonalis. The sequence continues at coordinate 57,854 of PQWD01009531.1, forward strand.
CGTGCGTAAACCTCACGATGTTTCACCGTAAGAGCGTCGGATAAACGCACAAATAATTTCGAGAATTGGTACGTGGTGGGGTTTGAACCTGCACCCTCCAGATCGGAAGGCAACAGTGCACGCCAAGAGCAACTGACTCTCATAGCCACCGACGCTTACAAAATAATGAAGTACCAAGATTGCTAAATAGATTTGCTTGTAAAGCCATAATCATTTATAAAAGCAAAATATAAAAAGTGGACTAGCCATTGTAATTTTACACAATACAGTAATTACGACCTTTTAATAAGTTAACAGTGTCTACTCCTATCGAGAATACTCGTTACTTGGCTAATGATAGTTATTGTTAGAATAAAGAAAGTATCCGTGAATACGTTCCTATTAGTGTAACTCTGACATTGCAAATTGGTACTTATACATTCCCTATTTAAGCTTCAATCCATCCTGTAGGGCTTTGTAGTTGTATAATGCCTTATCAATGTACGTTAAATAGGTATAATTGATAGGCGAGATTGTCATTAACCGTTAGATGACGTGGCGTCTGGCCTCAGACAATATTGCTGATTACATGTAGCCAGTGAGGTGCTTTATCTAACATAATTAAACCAAGTAGGTTTTGCGTCACAACGTTTTTACTGCTAATATGTCCAGTTCAATCCAGTACCGACTAATCCGCAATCAGCTGGCCTGATCGTCATAAAGAGTACGTTATTACTGGGCAAATGAGCTCTAACGCATATGGTGTTGAACTTTGTGAGCATTCAGCTCAGTGTTGCCACCTGAGTTTTAGAAAAAGGGCTTTTTGAGAAATCAAAAAGGGCTAGATTGAGCGTCAAGATTTTTTGATCTCAAATGGAGGTCCAAAAAAAGGTCATCATGACCGATGAAATAGCAAACAGTACTTGTTAGCATGTCGAAACTTCATATTGGTTGAAAACAAGACAGTGAAAAGAGCTAGATTGCTCTTTCGGGCTAAATCGTTAAAAAGGAGTTCACCTATACTAAATAGTGCTAGATCTAGCTACAAAAGGGCTAAGGTGGCAAGACTGATTCAGCTACATTACGTGTAGGTAGTTTTTAACGCCCACTAGCTGTAAATTTCACATTTACAG